>CM055105.1:29551040-29642278 GCA_029204225.1 Diphasiastrum complanatum | reverse complement strand
TAAGCTTGGTAGAGGCCAAAAATCTTGTATATAGATAAACACACATGTGTGGAGCCTGTTCCCACGTGTGAAACTAGTGTACTTGTCATGTACCATAATCATATAGGCTGTACATATGATTTAATTCAAGTTCTAGTGGCTAAAAAGGCCAAAAACTAGTTTTCTAGACATATGACACATGGCATCAATCTATTGATTGCATGAGCCACATCCTTTGGTTAGGTGTCATATCCCATGTGTACAAGACAGCTCACACATGTGGAATAAGCTGAAGTAGGCGAATTTTGAGTTCTAGAAGTTTTCCAAGTAGATCTCCATATAGAAGAAAAATAGACCAAAAGTGCTCAAAATAGAAGGTTTTGTCCAAGTGTCAGTTGTGCATGATGAATCATCATATGACAAAGCACCTTCACACATGTGGGATCAGAGGCATGATTAGTACCACGAGCTCCCACTTATTGTATATATAGAGCCACATTTGGCCATAATCATTGTGAGAAACCAATCTTGGTTTTGAAAGCAATTTTGAGTGATTCTCTCCATTTGTCTACATTTGTTTTGATTGTTTTGAGTTCTATCAATGTGTACTTGATTTTCAGGTTGGAGTCCGTAATCAGACAGTGTTTCACACGTGTGAAACTAGAAAGTACACTTACCTTCAATTAATGATTGTTCTTGTTAGGATTTTGTGTCTAGAATTGATCTACATTGATCTTAATCTAAAGTAGATTGATAGATCAAGTAATCTGACAACCAATCCCTCTTGAGGATCAGATTAGGATCCACTCTTGGTCTTTTTTGTACTTTTTTCACATGGTATCAGAGCCAAGTACAAGAGTTTTTGTCGAAATTGATAGGGTTAATCCAAATCAAAGCCAAAGTTAGCAGTTTTTTGGAAACTAGTCAAATTTTGTGTAGCGAGTTGGATTTGATAGCTATCCTCAAAAAATTTGGTCCAGATCTTGTTGTGGGATGTAGGAACCCTTTTCACACGTGTGAGGCCGTACAACTTCGGTTTTGACTAAGAAATTTCAAAAATTTGTAGAATTTGACTCACATACCCAATTTGAGTGATTTTTCATGCAAAATCAAGCATTTTCTATAGTGAATTTAATCCTTTGATTAGTTCTTGGATTAGATCAGCCAAAAAATTAAAATTGAAGCTTGAAAAAGGTGCATTAATTGATCTTCTCTGATTTTTTGAGTGTATGTTGAAGTTGAGAGAGATTTTGCTAAAAATCATAGATTAAGGAGTGAGAGGTTGAAATCCATTGTACCATCACTCTAGATTTGTTCAAGAGTGATAGGGTCAAGTTTAGAAGCATCAATTTGCTAGAAAACATCTTTGGATCTGTCCTCCAAGTGAAACCTTTGAGAGTTTCTAGTGCATATAGAGCATCTATGCAAATCTTTTGTAGAATTTGACATAGATTGGCTTAAATTGAGAGTTCTAGAAAAGAGATTGAGATCCAAGTCACATTGTTCAACCCTACTCAATTTGTTTGAGTGATTGTAAGGTTTTAAAAGAGTCATTAAGGTGTCTATGACAAATGTGCAGAGAGAGATCCAATTTTCTAAGAGTTCCTTCCTTTGGAGAGGGCAAGATCTAGAAGCTCATTATGTGTTGTTATTGGTGAAGAATTTGTCTTCTCCTATGTGATCAAATCTTTCTAAGTGGCATTAGCTATTTGAAGCACAATATCTTAGTGAGAAAAATCACAACTTTTGATTTTGAATTTCATTCCAAGTCTTAAAAGGTAGAGTAATTGGTGGAATCCAATAGGAGTGATTGAATTCAATTTGTTGAGCAAAAATTGACATAGTATGTTTGAAACTCAAATTAGTTCTATTCAACTTTCTTTGTAAGAGTGTGAGGGTCAATTTGTGATCCCATTGGATGACTAGAATGAGGAGGAGTCCATATTTGAGTATTCATATTTATCTTCATATAGTTTTTGCTTGGAATACTAAGCCAACATCATTAGCAAAGGAAGGAAATGGAAATATCTTCATAATGTAGGATCTTTTGGTTTCAATAAGATCACGAATGATGTGTTCATTCATAAAGATGAAAATTGTAAGTTTTCAATCTTAAAGTCAAGTTGTAAACTTCTTATGAGAATAAGTGAAGCATCCAAAGTGGACACTTATATCCATAAGCAAGTAGTTAGCCTTATTGAGATGGAAATGCCTTCTGATTTCAATATTAGAAAGATCATGCCAAGTTGTGGTGATTTTTGGACTTATGTTTCTAGCATAAGTAATTTTGATAATCATAGGAAGTGCATATTGTGTGGTCATAGTTGTTGTGATCATTATGAGACATGGAGGTCTCGGATCTCCATCAAGAAGGAGCACCATGAAGAGGATCTTAAAGAATCATCTCAAGGTTCAAGTGTGCCAAGGATTGAGGAGGAGAGGCCTTCTCAAGTTGTGATTCCAAAAAGAAACTCAAGAGATATGGTTGATTCCATGTGGCTCACATTTCAAGGGAAAGAGGAGCATATCTCATGTGGTATAAAATCTCATACTTACTTCTCTTGTGTCATTTGATAAATCAATTTGCTTTAGTGAGATCATTGCATCTCAAAATTGGAGTAAAGCCATACTAGTTGAGTATGAAGTCTCTCTTGAGAACATAGATGATGTTCTTAAAAGGTGGAAATTGATTTTAAATCAATTAGAAAGCAAATGGTTATTTCATCAAATGTATGCTCTTTAAGTCATGTAAGAGCAAAAGTGATTTGTTCAATCATAGTTTGAAAATTTGTATTGAGGCAAATTGTAAACTCTTTATGAGAGTAAGTGAATCATCTTCTAAAGACACTTATCTCCATAATGAAGTATTTAGCCTCATTGGATCTGATATTAGCATGGTAAACAAGCATGAAGATATGATGCAAACACTTTGTTATTATAACATGCATAGTCTTGCCAATCTGGATGAGTCTAAATCTCTAGATCGTGGTAACATGATGGTAGAGCTTTGTGATCCTAATAAATCAAGAAGAAATATTTATTTTCTCATGGAGGAGCATGCACATGAAGAAGGAGCAAGCCTCAAAGTCAAGCATCTACATGAAATTTGGAAGGAATCAATTTCGAAGATGCTAGGATGGTGCAAAGCTCTCAAGTTCATCAAAGATGTCAACGTCAAATAAACACTATCATGGATATGGTGATTTCATATCCACATCAAGCTCATTGGCTGATCTTCACACCTTTTGAACCAACAAAGACCAATTCAGCCCATGGAGTCAAGTTCAAGATCATCATGTTTTCCATCAAGCTAAATTTACCAAGCTAGATTTTTGAGGAGTGTGAAAAATACAAAAATAAGCTTGGTAGAGGCCAAAAATCTTGTATATAGATAAACACACATGTGTGGAGCCTGTTTGCATGTGTGAAACTAGTGTACTTGTCATGTACCATAATCATATAGGATGTACATATGATTTAATTCAAGTTCTAGTGGCTAAAAAGGCCAAAAACTAGTTTTCTAGACATATGGCACACGGCATCAATCCATTGATTGCATGAACCACATCCTTTGGTTAGGTGTCATATCCCATGTGTACAGGACAGCTCACACATGTGGAATAAGCTGAAGTAGGCGAATTTTGAGTTCTAGAAGATTTTCAAGTAGATCTCCATATAGAAGGAAAATAGACCAAAAGTGCTCAAAATAGAAGGTTTTGTCCAAGTGTTAGTTTTGCATGATGAATCATCATATTGTGAGAAATTGGCAAAAATCTAGCTTGGTATTTTTTATGATAGAAGTTTGTAAGTGAATCTCACATGTGTGGAGGATGTTCCCACGTGTGGAGAATTGTAAAGTAAATCAAAATGTTTGATATAGGGGTCTCATAGAATTTCATAGTCAAGCATTTAGGTGTAGGATGTTGATAGGGTAGATGGCAAATTATCCATTTCCACTTGTAATGCCAATATTGAGCCAAAATAGAGCCAAACTTGTGCCAATTAGAGTGTAGACAAGTGTCATGCTTTTGTTTGATGAAGCTTAAGAGGTCCAATAGGATTTAGAGGTGGAACCTTGTGAGGTCCAATAGAAAATTGAGGTGTGCTTGAATATAGTCCAATAGAATTTCGAGGTGCATGGATCAATGGTCCAATAGGATTAAGAGGTGGCAAAGTGTGATCCAATCATAGTTAAGCATAGTGGTAGCTCATGAATCTATTAGTATCATTTCACTCCTCCTTTTGGATCTAATTGATTTTGAGATTGAGTGGATTTTGAGTGTCATTGAATTTTTAGCTTTCTCTCCATCGTAAGGCTTGGCATGATCATTGTCTTTACAAGAAAGAACTTTAAAAAGGAGATTTGGCCCCCCGAGAGCTCATGATGGTTTTTCTCTTTCTACTTGAGGAGAGCAGCTTGTTTTTACTTAGAATACTTTTGGAACACTTCCCACACGTGTGAGTGAGAGTTGGAAGTGATTGAATGCATGTAGTAGTGTGTTTTTAACTTAGAATCAAAGATAGATCTTGAATCTCAATCTAGTCTTGATCTTGGTGCATCTACACACCTTAGGAGATCACAAGTACATGTAGTGGACAATCCACACGTGTGAAATTCAACATGGTATCAGAGCCTACCTAAGGTTACCATGCATTTGATCCATTTGAGTGAAAACTATTCATCAATCTTGAGCTAGAAATTGTCAAGGCCCATTTTCCTAGCTATCTTGTTCAATTTTGGATCAAAAGAGATCAAAAGGACATTGATTGGGTCTGACCTGGTACTGTACGGAATCAGGTGCTCAGACACATGTGAGGAACATCCAATTTCAGTTTGGGAGTTCTCTTTCATGTTTGATCCAAAAATCTTGCTAGATAGCTTGTTTTGAAGCTATTTTTGTCTAGTTTCTGATGCAATCAATTTCATTCCATTTGGTTGAGCCAATCAAAAGTTATAAGCTTTTGAAGAGGGTTAGGTAGGGCACCTAGACCTGGGTGGACACATTTGGTTTGGTCAAAAGATTGCTTGTTTGATCCAAAATCACAGTTGAATGCTTACCAATCTCATCTATATGTGATCTAGGCACTGTTTTGAGATCTTAGCCATTTTGTTTCATGCAATATCATTGTATTTGAGTCAAATTTGGTTTCTTAGTGTATTTCACACGTGCTAAGAGTGTTTGATCCTAACGTTGCCTATACTCCATCATTTGATGTGAAGTAGATCTAGTTTTGGAGAGATTGAGATAGCTAGTGAGAATCATCTCACAGTTTGTTGCAAGATCTTGCATAGGAGATGGTAGCACACCATTATTGGATCCTATAGTGAGAGAGAAGCAACATTTTTTGTTCATAACTTTTATTTATCTCCACTTTACATGACTTCAATGAGTTCATACTTGTTGCAACCAAGTGAGAGATTGTCTACTTCCAATTATTCAATATGGAAGTTGAGGATGGAGTCCATCTTGATACTCCAAGATGTAATGGACATTGTACTTGGGATTGAGGAGGAGCCTCAAGTCCTTAAAGAAGTACAAAAATACAAGAAGAGGGCTAGGATGGCTCTCCACTACATTAAGATTAATGTCTCTAATGAGATATTGAGAGAGATTGGTGATTGTTCTATATCCAAGGAAGCTTGGGATTGTCTCAAGTCCATCTATGAGGCTAAGAACACCTCTAGGCTCCTCACTCTTAGAAATCAAATATTCCAAAGTAGTAAAAAGAGTGATGAGAGTGCATCTAATTATGTTTTAAGAGTCAAGGATATTCATAGGGAGCTTGCATGTATTGGTGAATCAATCAATCAAAGTGAGCTAGTCCAAGTCATTCTCAATGGCTTGAGAGATGAATATGACAACCTTGTCCAATCCTATGCCATTAAGGAGGAGCTACCAAGTTTGGAGGCCCTTCAAAGTGTGCTTATTTCTGAAGAATCAAGACAAGAGTACAAACTCTTGAGGATGGACAAGCTATCACTCAATCATGATGATGGCAAAGTTCTATTTGCCAAGCACAAAGAGAGGAGTAAGAAGCAACACCATCACTTCTCTAATGATAAAGCTAAAGACCAAGATGAAGAGGAGGAGGAGGATACCTATCATGCTTCTACTTCAAATCTCAAGAAGAAGAAGATCAAGTGCTTTTATTGTGGCAAGAAAGGCCATTATGCCACCAATTGCTTCAAGAAGAAGAATCAACTCAATCAAGCCAACATCACCAATGAGAAAGAAGACTATATTGCAAGTGATGGAGAAGGCTCTCTTATGGCATCAAGCTTCTCCTCTTCCACCTTCAACAAGGATGACTCATGGTATATTGATAGTGGAGCATCTTCACATATGTGTGGCTCCAAGCACTCTTTTTCATCTATTATGCCTTATGATGGAGTCAAGAAGACTATATACTTTGCAAGTAAGCATGAGTGCAATATTGAAGGAGTAGGGATTATTCTCTTGAAGCTTGCATCTTCTAAAGATCTCTTTCTCAACAATGTTCTTTTTGTCCCAAAGCTTACAAAGAACATCTTAAGTGTTGGCCAACTTCTTGATAGTGGCTTTGATGTCAATTTCAATATTGACAATTGTGTGATTAAGAAGGATGGTGAGATCCTTGCATATGGATCAAGATTTGAAGGCATCTACAAATTGGATCCAAGTGAGAGTGAAAACTCTCTTGATGTTTCTTATATGTCCAATATTTTAAAGGAGGATGATCACACAAGACGCACATATCTTCTCACTTCATGTATTATGGTGTATGATTATTTCTTATTATTCAAAGCCTTGAGGAGTATGGGAGCTCTTGAAGGAATAGCACCATATGAAGTTTTATTCAAGATAAAGCCGAAGGTTGATCACCTTATTGAACTTGGTAGTGCTTGCTTTGCACATATTCCCTTGGAAACAAGAAGGAAGGATGATCCAAGCTCATGGATCATGATTGGATACTCATCCATCAAGGAGGCCTTTAGTGTCTTTACACTCTCTATTTCAAAAGTGATTGTGAATAGAGATGTCACATTTCATAAAGATTCAATCTTGGAAGTGGCCGAGATCAAGGCTTCTCAAGAAGCATCACAAGTTATCTTTTTTGAAGGTATTCAAGTTATGATGGGGCCAATGTGTGAGGAGGAGTTTCTTCTTCATATGATTTCAAGAAGATCTTCAAGATGCATGGCCAAGTCTTTATGGCTCACCTTACATGGCAAAGAGGGTCATCTTTTATGTTGTATCTACTACAACACATTCATATATGCTTCTCTTCCTTTGCTTGAAATGCTATCTTGCTTCATTGAATTTTTTGGATCTCAAAGTTCAAGAAAAGCTATACTAGTTTTGTATGATGCTTATGGTATGGACATGTTTCTTGTCATTATTGACTTAGATGTGTTTCCAATACTTTTTGAAAGCAAGATATTGTATTGTCAAAAGTATGCTCTTGGTTCTAGTAAGAACAAGATTGAGCTTGGTACTCACTTTTTTGAAAATCATGTTTTCACATGTTTTGAGGCAAATTGTAAACTCCTCTTGAGATTAAGTGAAGCATCCAAAGTGGACACTTACATCCTTGAGAGAGTAACTAACCTAAAAAAGATCAAGATAGTCTTTGATATCAAGATTAGATCCATCATGGATATAGTTCATTGTATGTGGACTAGTCAAGCTAGAAAGCGTAATCTTGATAATCATCATTGTTTCACATCTTATGATCTTGATCTCCATGATCCTTATGAGGCTTGGAAGCCTCAGATTTCTCTATTTATGGTGCATCCATCATGCAAGTGGAACTTTCAAGGCAAAGATCATCATCAAGCATGGAGGAAGCCCATGATAATAGTGGCATATTGGTGGAGCACTCTTCAAAGGCATTGGCAAGAGATCTTATCATGGATATGGTGAGGGTGCTGCTATGATGGATCCCTTGGCTGATCTTCACTTCTTATGCATACCAAAGGATCCACTCAAAAAGATTTACAAACTTCTCAAGTGATCTAGTACCTTTCCAAGCTGTTTTTTGAGGAGGAGTGTGAGAAATTGGCAAAAATCTAGCTTGGTATTTTTTATGATAGAAGTTTGTAAGTGAATCTCACATGTGTGGAGGATGTTCCCACGTGTGGAGAATTGTAAAGTAAATCAAAATGGTTGATATAGGGGTCTCATAGAATTTCATAGTCAAGCATTTAGGTGTAGGATGTTGATAGGGTCAAATTTGGCATAGATGGCAAATTATCCATTTCCACTTGTAATGCCAATATTGAGCCAAAATAGAGCCAAACTTGTGCCAATTAGAGTGTAGACAAGTGTCATGCTTTTGTTCGATGAAGCTTAAGAGGTCCAATAGGATTTAGAGGTGGAACCTTGTGAGGTCCAATAGAAAATTGAGGTGTGCTTGAATATAGTCCAATAGAATTTAGAGGTGCATGGATCAATGGTCCAATAGGATTAAGAGGTGGCAAAGTGTGATCCAATCATAGTTAAGCATAGTGGTAGCTCATGAATCTATTAGTATCATTGTACTCCTCCTTTTGGATCTAATTGATTTTGAGATTGAGTGGATTTTGAGTGTCATTGAATTTTTAGCTTTCTCTCTCTACCCGAGAGCTCATGATGGTTTTTCTCTCTCTCCTCGAGGAGAGCAGCTTGTTTTTACTTAGAATACTTTTGGAACACTTCCCACACGTGTGAGTGAGAGTTGGAAGTGATTGAATGCATGTAGTAGTGTGTTTTTGCCATAGAATCAAAGATAGATCTTGAATCTCAATCTAGTCTTGATCTTGGTGCATCTACACACCTTAGGAGATCACAAGTACATGTAGTGGACAATCCACACGTGTGAAATTCAACACATATGACAAAGCACCTTCACACAAATGGGATCAGAGGGATGATTAGTACCACGAGCTCTCACTTATTGTATATATAGAGCCACATTTGGCCATAATCATTGTGAGACACCAATCTTGGTTTTGGAAGCAATTTTGAGTGATTCTCTCCATTTGTCTACATTTGTTTTGATTGTTTTGAGGTTCTATCAATGTGTACTTGATTTTCAGGTTGGAGTCCATACTCAGACAGTGTTTCACACGTGTGGAACCAGAAAGTACACTTACCTTCAATTAATGATTGTTCTTGTTAGGATTTTGTGTCTAGAATTGATCTAGATTGATCTTAATCTGAAGTAGATTGATAGATCAAGTAATCTGACAACCAATCCCTCTTGAGGATCAGATTAGGATCCACTCTTGGTCCTTTTTGTACTTTTTGCACAGGAGAGACAAAAATGGCTAGAAGAAATCCTTCTTTGGTGTATTTTGTAGGTTTGGAGCTCAGAATCATCAGTGGAAAACAAAGACATAGTCCCGGAGGCATAAAAAAGGCTATGGCAGCATCAAACAGATTGAAAATCTGTTGAGTGGGGAGATTTTTACAATATTTTGTAGTTGTTGTGAAAAGCACAGTCCCGAAGGCATCAGAAAGGCTAGGGCAGCATCAGAAAGATTGAAAATCTATTGAGTGGGGGATATTTTTACAATACTTCCTAGTTGTTGTGAAAAGTGACATTTGTGAGAGAGGTTTGCCAAAAAATCTCTCATTTGTTTGTTTGGAGTACTGCAAACCACACTAGACAGTGTCTAGTACTGCCATTCAGAGTTAGGAGGCTTCATACTTTTGACATTATTGATCTCTGTCTTTTGAATAATTACACATTTTAAAATATTTGCAAAGAGGAGACGATGTAGCCGCCACGCTGAAGTGGAGAATCTAGAATATTTTTTTTGAAAGTTCTTATATTCTCTCTACTTTTTATCTTTTTCATACCAATATTGGATCGACGCGCCAGAGGTAAGTTAAATCCTGAAACACAGTATCAATTAATATTGGACTTTGGCAAAATCCATTTTCAAAAATGGACAAGAGAATTTCAAGATGTTAATTAATCATCTACGACCTCTACGGTCCCTAATGCGGTCCCTCTGTGATCCTCTACAACCTTTGCGGTCATCTACGGTCCTCTGCGACCTCCTCGTCCTCTACGGTCCCTAGTGTGATCCCTCTGTAGTCCTCTCGTCGCGACAGGAGGGTCTAAGTTCTACGGTCCTCTACGGTCCCTAATGTGGTCCCTCTGCGGTCCTCTACGGTCCCTAATGTAGTCCCTTTGTGGTCCTCTGCGACCGAAACACAACCTCTGTGGTCCTCTGCAACCTTTGCGGTCATCTATGACATCTGCGACTTGTGTGGTCATCTACGGGCCTCTACGACCTCTACGGTCCTCTACAGTCATCTGCGACCTCTACGGTCATCTACGGTCCGCAACGGTCCTCTGTGGTCCCTAGTGCGATCCGTCTGTGGTCGTCTGCGGTCCTCCCGCCGCGGCGGGAGGTTCTGAGGCCATCTGCGAAATCTACGGTCATATATATAGATCATACTAAAATGTGAAATGTACAAATGAACCCTAAACCCTGAACCCTGATAGAGAGAGAAAACCTACGATTAGACTAATAGACTAGCGCCTACGGCTAATTACACTGGTTGTTAATAGTTGTCAACATTAATGTACATCGTAAACAGTAAAAGAATGAAGTTTATCATTGATTTCTAACAGAAACTGGACCATTACATGGCACAACTACTCATGCAATGGATTATGGGACAAAGAGATTGTTGAAGAAGGCTCTCCCAGTGAAGCATGAGGCATCACTTACCAATCCAACTGTGCAAGCCAACTCTGTCCCTTTCAATGACAGAACAACCAACAAACGTGACTACAAGCAGTGGCCTTTGGCGATTTGAGCTCTGATCAAGCAAGAAAAGAACTCAAAGAGCGATGGAGTATTTGATGACATCACCACCTACAAGGTAGTGTTCTAGGACAAGAATAAGAATTTGAAGCCATTGTGGAGGACCAAGAAGCCTAAGCTGGTAGAAATTGGACCATTCCATAGCACAACTACTCATGTAGTGGATTATGGGCTGAAGTAGTTGTTGAAGAAGGCTCCCCCAACGAAGCATGAGGCATCACTTAACAATCAAGGAGGAGCTCTCTTTAATGGCTTAACTACGTATCTTGACAAATTCAAGGCATGGGAGATAAGCAGAGAGAGAAAAGCTTAGGCTTGTTGATCACCACCGATTAGCAAGCCTTGGTCGCTTGCCTTGGCTATGGCCAATGCAAAAAAATTTGCCCTGGCCATAATTTCCAGGGCAAAAAATGTTACTCTTGGATGTAGCCAGGGCACTCATAGTCTACATTCAAATGAGCAAGCTATTTTTTTTTTGGCAAGGTATGGGAATCAGCAGATCTCAGCCTGTTGATCGACGACGATCAACAGTTGACGCTACATAACAATGTTCCAATACATTAGAAGATCTCATTTGACAAAAAAAGATTTTTTACCTGATAATGAATCATAAATCACATTCAACATGCAACACTACTTACCAAATATATTTGAGATTTGACAGCTGTTCAAAGGGCTTGCGGACTTCCAATGGCCTGAATGGTTTCACTTTTTTTGTCTTTCTTGCACCTTTGCACCTCTTCTCTATTTTGCTTGCATGCTTCTCTCTCTTGCATAGGAACAAATTGTGGCTTATGCCCGTTAAGTCAATGGTGGCTATTCGCATGTCTAAAATGCTCTAACTTTGATGCTATTCACATGTCTCTTTGTGAGGCTATTCACTTGTCTGTAGATGACATTTGGAAGCTCCAATGCATGTGAAAGCATTTTGCAAATTTCACATTAATATAATCTCTCTTTTGAAGGTTTTGAAGAAAAGGATCATTTTTTACATTTTACATTTCCCACTTCTAACTTGCATTTACTTTGTGACAATCAAATGTCACAGTAGCTCAATATCTAAAAAATTTATGTAAATTACCAAAAAATACCAAAAAAAGTAACACCAATACAACATGATTTCCTATAATTCAATACACTTGCATGTATTATAATGATATTCATATGGCTCATATTGAATATTAACATGAAAATATCCCACCTATCTCAAACGATGCATTAAAAATTTTGTATTGTTGGTAGATTCTCTACCAAGATCACAATCAGCCGAATCTTTTTGGAGTCGATTGATTAGAGAGCTAGAGTAACTAGACTTGTAGTATGAACCCAACCATGGCATCTTGTTGTGTAAGACCATGAATTGAGGAAAGACTAGTTAGTTATGTAAAAGTTAGTTGGATGTGACCTGGTAGTGGGAAATTCAACGATATTCAGTTGTAGAAAGTGAGAGCCAAAAAACTCGATGGTGGGTAAGAAGAGGAGAGATAGAAAAGAAGAAACAAATCAATTTATAATAGAGATCAAAGTATATCAGTTGATTAAACTACTAGTAAAGCAAAATTTATGTGATAAAAAGATGAATGCTCCTTTACAACATGTGATGAAACCAATGTTTCTCCAACCATTTGAGGACATTACGCACAATCTACAAATATCATTAATTGGGGACATGTGTTAGCAACCATTGAATGTGTAGACGCTCAAAGATGCAACAATGAAGTGTTAACCAAATATGAGAAACCGATAACGATAACATCTACAAGCATAGATCAACCGATTATGGATGCACTTTGTGTTTCTTATATAGATGCAGAGCTTATTTAGACAGAATGGCTACCAAATCCATCAGTTAATGAACCTGTAGAAATTACAGATGAAGGTATTATGCTAAAGATGATTGATGAAGGACCAACTAACAAGCAAGTACTTCATTATTTAGATCCACAATCATCAAATCTTACGAGGATACCAAAAGAAATTAAGTTGCCGTCACATTTTGAACATATAGATTAATCATCTTTGAAATAGTTATCATTCAAACGATTGTTTACTGATTCTCCGCTCTAGGAAATCAGTTGGCTTTTTCTTATTCTTTCTTCTTGTTTCAGAAGAGTTTCTGTCTGTTACCAAGCTCACTGGGCATTTATTAGATGTTTTCTTGTTATTACAATGCCCAGATTAGGCAGAATGATGATTCAGACATTGTAGTATTATCCTGCTTGTCAAAGGACACTCAGATTGGTCACTCTTGCACTGGAGCACATGCATAAATGACCACAATCAGTCAATCATGCATGCCAAAATGTTCAACCATTAGATCAGCATGCAAAACAGTTGAACAATGACTAAAATCCTAAAACAAGCATGATCAAGGAGCTCAATGGATGCACCAAACTCGTGGAGGCTCTTCTCATTTCAGCATGGAGGAGTAGGTACAATATACAAAAAGCTTTTCTTCTCAGAGAGGGAGTCTCTTAAATAAGCAAGAGAGCTCCTTAGATGGCATCCTAGTGGCATTTCCACATTACACAATTTACAAGTGGAATAATGCTCTCCACTAGAGGTCACCATCAAAAGGTGGCTTACTCTACTTTCCTTAAGAGGGGTTTACTTGCATTTATTACTTTGCCTAGAAATACTAGTTCTTACATGGTCATTCCATCTTTCGGGATTCACCATGAGGCTTACACAATCTTGCTTGACATTCTTAACTAGTACTTCTTGGCTCTCATACTCGGCTCTCAGTCTTCGTTAGTCTCGTCTTCTCAGAGACCTCCTCGGTCCAAGGTGAGAGGTGCTCTTGGTTAGCTCTGGTCGAGTATCTTGGGGATTCATCATAAGCAACCAACATCAACCCATCCCTAATGTATTGCAGGACCCACTACAACTCATATTGGATGATATTGCTCCACTATTGGCATTGGCGTTGTCAATTGTCACTTGGAAAAGCGTAGATCCTTGTTCGCTTGCATAAAACCAAGTGCTTATTTTTGCCAATCTTTATCAAAAACGGCTTTTGCAATTTGCCGCAATGTAACCAGAATGTCTTATTACTGCAATTGGTTGACATTCTTAAAATTGCAGAGTCCCCAGCAGCTTCACAACTTGCATGCCTGAGTGCTTTCCTCATGTCTCTTTCTTTTGTTGCATCTACATAGATGGTTTCACTTCTAGTTTCTGGGCAGATTCTAACTTTTGGGAGGTTTATTTGCTTCTGGGTGTTTTTGCGGTTCTTGTCTTAGTTGAAGTTTCAGTCTCAAGGAAAATCTTTGACCTGTAGGTTGCACAAACTTCGATTATCAGTCTCAAGGGGATGGACTCATCATCAAAAAAATGGTGGTAGGAACAGATTTGGATGCACGGTTTTGTAACGGTAAGAAAACATGATGAAGGCTTGGTGGAAGGGTGAAAGAACTGATAGTTCTACAGTTGCAGCCTTGGACCCTTGCAATGTCAAGCTTTGACCACCACTTGTTGGGTGAAGAGCTCACTTTATTTTGTAGGTTCACAATTGTCTCCATCTTTCTTTTTTTTGTAGCTCTTTGTTTTGGTCCATTACTTTCGGATCTCTTCCAGCTTCACAGGAGGGGATCCAACTATCATTGCTCCAAAGAGTTTCTTTTAATCAAGATCGATCTGACTCAACTGTTGCTTAAGTTTTGTCCTTTTCTGCTCAAGCTCTTTGCTTTATTTTTATTTTTTCGCTTCTTCGAGCTGCTTCGTCTGCTTTCTTAGATCTTCTTTTATGGCTGATCAACCATGTAGGTGGTAGTTGGTCTCCGCAAGACATTTGCAATGATCTATCAACTGCTTTGGTAAGACTATAAAAAACTGGGGATTTCTCAGAAGAACAGTGAACTGATGATAAATAAACAGATGGAAGGAAGGGTGGTGGTGGTGACAACGGTAAATGGTGTGGGCGATAGGCATGATAATGGATGCAGTTGTAAGGCAAGAGGTTGGTTGAAGAAGGATAATAATTTCACAATGCTTGTGCTTCTCTTTTCTGAAGGATCTTCATCGTGACTGGGGTACTTCTTCTGATTGAGTCGCTTTGGATTGCCCATCTGTTTTCTTAGCCTTGTCGTTATCGTTCTTGGTTCATGACCTTGGCTATAAATCTTGTTGATGGTGTTGCTGGCAATGTGACTGCTCTAGTGGATGCCTGCATATCCACTCTCTCTCCCCTCCCCCCAAAATCTGTTGGTGGGGATGTTGTTGCTGGTAACTGTTCATGCTCAAGATTGGATCGGCGTGTGGAACACGTAGTTGAACATGTTGAACATGCGACTGGACTAAAGATTGAACAAATTTTAACTAAATTTGTTTCGATCTTGTTGTAGTTGACTCAAAAATTAATATGGCAATGAGATGCAGGAATCAATTCTGATGTGATATGTACTTCGCAAATTTTCAGTATGCTCAAAGATCATAAACTCTATCCAAGGTGATCTGAAGATGGATAGATGAATGAAAATGTGTTCTTGAGATGCTTTACGGAAGACTCTTGTGCATTAGCTATTTCTCATGCAAAAATCAATCACACGTAGCAAGTGAAGAGAAACAAGGAAATAAACAAACGGTATAGAGAGTGACAATTGTATGACATTTGTCGAACAAAACTTTCATTCATCAACATTGATAATGCACCTTGACAATTGTATTATGCCATTTGTTTTGTAGAGTAATGAGAAAAACTCTGATATGCCCTTGTCAAAACCAAGGCAAGGTTGTTGACACAAAATCTACCATCATTGATAGTAGATATTGTAAGATATGGCATGAAATGTAGAAAAGAAGAAGGTACTATGCCCATTAGTATCCTTCGAATCATGAGATTTATAAATGAATCTCTGTTAGATTGCCTATTTCTCAGAGTGGTTTTGTGATATGCAGGTAGTGGAAATCTCATCAAAAAAGTGAAAAGATATATAGATTGAAATCACATGCTTATCTACCAAACATGCAGATCATGCATTCAACCAAGAAATCAACATGTAGAGTGGTTGAAAAGCCATGAAATCCTACTCCAATGTTGCAAAAATGAGTTTGAAATCAGATCCTAAACATACTACACTTGCATTAATCCGTAGAACTGAAATAAGAAACTATTCTAGCAGCATTTTAGAAGTCCAAGAATCAAGAAACCAACCAGTCTTTTGATTATTGGACAACATCAAGAACAGAGTTGTAAGGGGATATGCAAGAATTACATCACAAACCCAGCCTATTTAGTTTACCTGAATGTTAATTCCTACATTAATTCACAAACAAGAAATGAAATCTAATCCACTCTAGGAAAGCAGGAAAACTAATCCATTCTACTATCCACAACCACACACATAGGAGGGAAGGGCAAGATCATGAGTGCATCACTCAAGAAACAAGCATGATCAAGGAGCTCAATGGATGCACCAAACTCATGGAGGCTCTTCTCATTTCAGCATGGAGTAGGTACAATACACAAAAAGCTCCTCTTCTCAAAGAGGGAGTCTCTTAAATAAGCAAGAGAGCTCCTTAGGTGGCATCCTAGTGGCATTTCCACATTACACAATTTACAAGTGGAATAATGCTCTCCACTGGAGGTCACCATCAAAAGGTGGCTCGCTCTACTTTCCTTAAGAGAGGTCTACTTGCATTTATTACTTTGCCTAGAAATACTAGTTCCTACATGGTCATTCCATCTTCCGAGATTCACCATGAGGATTACACAGTTCTTGCTTGACATTCTTTACTAGTACTTTTCGGCTCTCATACTTGGGTCTCAGTCTTCGTTAGTCTCATCTTCTCAGAGAACTCCTCGGTCTAAGGTGAGAGGTGCTCTTGGTTTTAGCTCTGGTCGAGTATCTTGGGGATTCGTCAGAATCAACCAACATCAATAAGGTGTACAAATGGGATAATCCAATAAATGAGATTAATAGTACTATAGATGAGAGTCTTATAGTCCAAAAGGATACTCAGAGCTCTCAGCCAAAAGTCATTAATTATTTCCATATTGTCAGATTGTCCTCACAGAATAATCCACTTCCTATGCTCTACACAAGATTAACTGAGAAATAGAAGTAGATCCGACAAAAACTGAAACAACCGATTGTTCCTCTTAATGAGCAACAAAGAATGGATTTGTCTACTGTCGCTTCTTGTTCAAAGACACACCTCACTAGAGCTCCATCTTCAACTAAAAAGATCCACGTACATAAAGAGAATTTGGAACTTGATGTACCTAAGAAGTTCACATATTTCACGATGGGCAACATTTCTATGGATTTTCCACAACCGAAGCAAGAACCAACAAATAAATCATCTTCGTTTGATGGACTAGCTAAAAAAGTTCTTTTAAACTTGAAAGATCCAGATGCAGAGAAGATCGATTCGTACATGTAGGAGCACATCTCGATAGACGACAACGAATAAATTTAGAAAAACTCTTAAGGAAGTACCGTGATGTCTTTGTATGGAACTATAAAGAGATGAAGGGGATACCGTCTGATATAGTCATGCACTCCATCCCATTAGAAAAAGATGCAAAGCTAGTCCAAGCAAAGCTTACCATTATAATCCACTCTATAGAGAGAAAATTAAAGAAGATATACAAAGATTACTACCTACGAGTTTCATGAAAGAGATTGAACACACGACATGGTTATCACCCATAGTGGTGGTTCCCAAGAAAAATGGTAAACTAAAAATATGTGTGGATTTAAAAGAATTGAATAAAGTCACAAAAAAAGGTCACTTCCCTTTACCATTAATCGACGCCACACTAGAAAAAATGGCAGGAGCAGAGGCGATGAGTTTTTTGGATGGCTTTAGCAGTTATTTTCTTATTCAATTAGACCCTAAAGACATTCATAAGATTGCTCTTGCCACAGAGTTTGGGACCTATTCATATCAGGTAATGCCATTCGGACTCTGTAACGCTCCGTCGACCTTTTTACACACCTATGGAGCACATTGTAAAAGATAATAATAAAGGTGATGAAAGAACCTTTAAGGACATCACACTTTTTAGGAGTCTTATTGGCTCTTTGATATGGCTTACTATCACTAGACCCGACTTGAGCTATTGTGTGCACAAGTTGAGTCAATTTATGCAAGATCCAAAGATCCGACATTGGAAGATGGCCAAGAGGGTGCTAAGGTATATATCTTCATCACATGATTATGGTCCACTCTACAATGGTGAAGATCTATCTATCATTGGCTACTCGGATTTGGACTTTGCAAGTGAAAAGGTGTATCAAAAGTCTACAAGTGCATATACTATCTTTTTTGGAGAAAATCTCATATCTTGGCTTTCCAAAAAGCAAGATACTATCTCTCTTTCTTCTTGTGAGGCCGAGTATAAAGCACTCACTACATTGACAAAAGAAGTGCTTTGGATCAAGAGGATCTTATTGGAGCTAAAGTGCATCAAAGAGGAGGAGCTACCATTGTTATATCGTGATAATATCTCGGCACAAGCACTTGCAAATAATCCAATTTTTCATGCAAGAAGCAAGCATATAGAAGTGGCACACCACTTTGTGACAGAGAAGCTTATTGGAGGAGAGATCCATTTGGAGCATATTGATCCATCATCTTGTATTGCTGATTTACTCACGAAACCTCTACACAAGAGTTCCTTCATCAAACATAGATCCAATCTTGGAATGATTCCAAGATCAATGCTTTTCAAAGATTAGATATCTTTTTAGGAGGAGTGTGAAAAGTTATCAATCTTAGTCTTAGGGGTTTCATAAAGTTTCTGTGTCAAGCTACTTTTTGTGGAGTTGTGATGGGGCCAAAAATTGGCATAGCTGGCAAATTGGCAATGTCCACATGTAATGCCTCTATTGAGCCAAAAGTAAGTCATGATGTAATCTCGAGCTAGGTTGCATATGAATAGGGTCTTGACACTTGTGACAATGTTATTTGAAGAGTGATGAAGACAAAGAGTCACCCTTGGTCAAGGGGTCCAATAGGAATCAAGAGATCCTCATTAGAGGTCCAATAGAATTTAAGAGGCCATGATTAGGGGTCCAATAGAATCAAAGAGGCTATGATTAGGGGTCCAATAGCATGCAAGGAGGGATCTCCACACACTCTACATAACCTTCTAGAATAGGTCGAGTTTGAGTTAGGTAGGTTCAATCTTGATGTCATGCAAAAGTTTAGATTACATGCAAAGTCATTCAGAGTGCATGCAAGCAACATGCAATCAGTGCATGCAACATGCAAAGTAGTTTTCATGATCTACACGTGTTTAGGTAATTTTGAGAGTTGACATGCAGTACATGCAATATCCATGCATGTAGTTTTACATGTGGATCCTTGGTAGTTGAGTTAACTAAGTAAAGTGGACTTTCCATGCAACTCCACTCTAGGAATTCGAGCATCTTTGATGTAGGGAAACTTTGGCATGTTTTGCCATATTCTGAATATTGAGATTTCGGTGTTTTGGGCTCATTCTCTCTCTACTTGAGTTTTATGTGTTGATTTTCTCTCTCTACTTGAGAGCAGGTTGTTTTTCCCATAGTGAGCACTTAGAATAATTTTTTTATATGAGTTAGTTTTTTTAGTCTGATGTATGCCATTGTGCTCTTGCCTTAGATTTTTCAAGTAATCTATTCATTGATCAATCTTGTGCAATCACAACACCTCATAAAGAACCTATAAGGTGTGTGGTAAAGTTCACACATGCAAAACACTTCACATGGTACCGAAAAGCTTCATGCTTTGAAGAGGTGAGGGTGTATACATCAAAACATCAGTGCTTTTGCTTGCAGGAACTTGGATTTGGGAGAGGAATCCAAACTCGTTGACAAACAAGCCATTGTGGACCATAAGTGGATAAAATCAAGCCTGGTCTGCTCCAGCTGAGCCCTATATGGATAGAGAGCTCACATGTGTGAAATCAGCCCTCTTTGTTTGAGTGCTACTTCTCAAGGAATGATCCAAAGTTGATGTTCTATAGCTGTTTGATAGGTATTGAAGAGTAGATTGTGTTGCTTGAGTTTCTAAATCAATTTGATTTGCTTTTAGAAGAGTTTTAGGCAATCAAAGAGATAGGGAGAGTACTCATCTTGTGTGATATGCCAAAGTGAGCACACATTAGTTCTTTTCATCAATGTTTTCAATTTTCATTACAATCAAGTAGAATTGGATAAAGGTGAATTTTGTGAGGTCTTAGAGTTTTCATTTCACACAAATTATTGTGTTTGAGTTGAAAGTAAGTTCCTTTAGAGTTTATCAGTTCTTTGAAACTCATGGGAGAGATAGACTTCATAGTTGCATGTGCTTCATTTCTATGATAGAAGCTAGATCCAAATTCAAGATAGATTGATTTTTTCTGTTGTGAGCTTGATCTCACATTCTGTTGCTAGATTTCATAGGTTGGATCAACACCTAGGTTGAGATAGCAAGCAACATTTTCAACTCCATCCTTGTCATTACTAGAATTTCTCAAAGTGAATATGTCTTCAACTGGTTCACATTTCTTGGAGCATAGTGAGAGGTTAACATCTTCCAATTATGCAATGTGGAAGATTAGAATGGAATCATTATTGATTCTACAGGATGTAATGGACATTGTAAGTGGAGCTGAAGAAGAACCTGCAGCACCTAATGAAGCTGCAACATTCAATAAAAGAACCATAATTGCTCTTCATTTCATTAAAATGAATGTCACAAATGAAGTATTCAGAGAGATCAGTACATGCACCACTGCCAAGGAGGTTGGGACACTCTCAAAACAATCTATGAATTAAAGAATACTTCTAGATTGCTTACACTTAGAAATCAAACCTTTCTAAGTTATCTGAGAGTAGATGAGAGTGCTTCATCTTATGTAATGAGAGTAAAGGATCTTCATCAAGAGTTAGCTGGTATTGGTGATGCTCTTAAGAACACTGAACTTGTTCAAGTAGTCCTTAATGGACTTAGAGATGAGTATGACAATATTGTGCAGACTTATGCTGTCAGGGAGGAGCTTCGGACATGACAAGGCACTCTTCATCAAGGACAAGTCAAGAGGCAAGGGCAAAGGTCAACAAAACTTCAAGAAGGACAAAGCCAAAGAAAGTAGTGAGGATCAACCCTCACAAGTTGCAACATCCAGTGGCAAGAAGAAGCTATCAAAGATCAAATGTGTCTTTTGTGGCAAGAAGGGCCACTATGCATCAAACTATTTCAAGAAGAAGAACCAATCCAAGCAAGCTAACCTTACTAATGAGGAAGAGTGTGAGGGTATTGAGAGTGAAAGAGAGGATTCTTTAATGATGTCTAGCTTTTCATCTTTTTCTTTCAAGAATGAAAAAATCTGGTGGATAGATAGTGGGGCTGGTTCCCATATGTCTAGTTCTAGAAACTCTTTCACAAGTCTCATGCCATATCTAGGTGCAAAAAGATCAATTTATACTGCTAATGATGTAGAGTGTAGAATTGAAGGAATACCTTTTCCAAGATCAAGCATCAAAACACAGCATCCATTTGAACTCGTGCACTCTGATGTTCATTTCTCTGCAACTGAAAGAAAAAGAGGAGCAAATTGCTTTGTCTCTTTTGTAGATGATTATACAAGATATTCTTGGATCTACATGCTATCTTCTAAAGCCATGGTTTATGATGTTTTTCTTACTTTCAAAGCTTATGTAGAAAATCAGTTTACTTTCAAGTTGAAAGCTTTGAGAAGTGATAGTGGAGGTGAATATACCTCTAACAAGTTTAAAGACTTTTGTGAGAAAGAGGGAATACAAAGAGAATTTTCTTGTTCTTATACTCAACAAAATGGAGTTGTTGAGAGAAAGAATAATACTTTGTGTGAATGTGCAAAAGCCATTAGGCTAGAAGCATCTCTACCTAAAGAATTTTGGGGAGAAGCAGTTGCATGTGCAAATTATCTTTGTAATAGACTTCCTAATCTTGCAAAAGAAGAAAGAACACCATTTGAGATGTTGTATAAGAAAAAGCCTAAGGTAGATTATCTTAGGATCTTTGGCTGTTTATGCTATGTGCATGTATCTTTAGAGACTAGGAAGTGTTGGAGAAAGAGGGTGTGTGAATGTGAAAAACAAAAAAAATAGCTCGAAAAGAAACGAATTCGAAACTCGAACAAGAAACGAACTCAAACGGAAAGTGTTCGTGCACAGTGGAATGAGCTATATTACTCTTTTCCTAAGCATGACTACGCCTATCAGAAACAAACAAAACGTTAGTGATAGAAATCACGGTCTATCTGATTAAGTAGCCGAACATTAAGTAACAAAACATCAGAAGAATAATTTGTCCCAAACAACTAGACAAATTATTAGTCGCGAATGATTTGTGAAGAGCTAGATTGAGCTTGACTGATAATCAGTCACGAATTAGTCGCGATAGGCAAGACTAAATATTAGTCATCAACAGCTAGACTAATAATAATTCACTAAGAACAGATTACTAGATTGAGCAATAAGAGAGTCAGACAGAATGTAGAAAAGCATAGCAATATTGACACAAATCTGAATGTAGAACAAAACAGAGCTATTATCAGATTAAGTATAACAATAATATACATGTCAATAATATTGTGGAGCACAAGACAATAGCGGACAAAATTGCGTGCTCTACAAAGCTAATTAAATCTATAAAAGGGATGAACCTATTATTGACAATACAAAAGAATCAATGCGCAAGGCATCTACTTCGTCTATCTCTAATAAGCCTCTGATGCTATTATTTTCACACGCTTATTGAATACGCAAGTGGTATTCAATATATATACAATTTTACAAGTGTGTAGACGAAGAAAGTACAAAGTGGATGTGTTGTCTGTACAAGATTGTGGGTGGCTGCTGTCGTTGTCAAATTTGTTAGCTCAGTTGTATGAGATGAGCATGAAAAGGCCGCAACGTCAGCCTTTGCTGAAATGAATGTTGGTGAAGGTGCAAAAAATGCGACACTCCGACAAAATGCCTTAGGATTTGATTTATAGGACGCCTCACTTTTCCTAGGGCACCTTCAGCATTTTGTAAGGCAATGTCGTCTTTTTTGTCTGTTTCAAATCACGTGTAAAAACACAGTGTCACGTTTTTCGCCTTTTTCGCCTGTCTTATTTTATATGTAAATATGCAAACTATGCGACAACATGAGTAAAAATATAGCATGAATGGAGGCAGATTAAAATAGGATTTAGGAGAGTAGAGGAGATAAATCCAACATGAAGAAGGATGATCCTAGTGCTGTTAAAGAAATTTTTGTTGGATATGCATCTTCTAAAAAAGCATATAAAATTTATCTTCTCTCTATTGACAAGAATGTTGTAAGTAGAGATGTGATCTTTCATGAAGATCAAAAATTTAACTTGGATGAAGAAAAGATCAAGAAGTCTCATGCAGGATCTACAATCATCAATCTTGATGTTGTTCAAGAACTGGTGAGGCTGAGGCTTGAGGAGGAGCAATTTCAAGCACCTACACCAAGAAGATTCACAAGAGAAAGATCCGAGCCAAGAAGGCTCACTTATGATAAGGGAGGAAGGCAAGTGGAAGGTAAAAATTCCTATCATGCATTCTTCATATCAGATGAAGAGCCTAAAGATGTCCAAGAAGCACTTCAATCCAAGAAATGGGTTGAAGCAATGACCCTTGAGTTTGAAGCCTTGATGTCAAACAACACATGGGAGCTTGTGGAGCTACCAAACAACATGCATGTCATTGGATGTAAGTGGGTATTTAGGATCAAGTACAACAATGATGGATCCATCAACAAATACAAAGCAAGACTTTGTGCCAAAGGCTACTCTCAAATCAAAGGTCTTGACTATGAAGACACTTTTGCACCAGTTGCAAAAATGGTGACTATAAGAATTCTCATTCCTCTTGCATGTTATCACAATTGGAGGATGTTTCAGTTTTATGTTTCTAATGCCTTTCTCAATGGTTACCTTGAGGAGGATATTTATGTGGAGCAACCACCTAGATTGAAAGAAGGTGAAGAATTAAAAGTGTGTCTTTTGTTCAAAAGTCTCTATGGACTAAAACAAACCCCAAGGTCTTGGTATGCAAGGCTCAACTCCTTTCTCATATCATTCAAATTTTATCTTAGTGAATATGACCCTTCATTGTACATTAAGTTTGTAAATAACTTTGTATTTATTCTTCTCATCTGTGTAGATGATATCATTCTTAGTGAAAATAGTTGAAGAAACTAAACATGCACTTGGTAATGAGTTTAAGATGCAAAATCTAGGAGTTTTTCACTACATTTTAGGCCTTGAAATTGACTTTTGGAATTCATTAGTCAAAGTAGATATACACTTTCCATGTTTAAGAAATTCCAAATGGAAACTAGTAAAGGCATAGATACACCAATGGAGCACATTGTAAAAGTTCCTATAAAAGATGATGAAAGATCCTTCAAGGACATCACTCTTTATAGGAGTCTTATTGGCTCACTTATATGGTTAACAGTGACAAGGCCTGATCTAAGCTTTAGTGTGCATAAGCTAAGCCAACACATGCAGGATCCAAAAATATATCATTGGAAGTTGGCTAAAAGAACCTTGAGATATGTATCTTCTACTGTAGACTATGGATTGATCTACAAAGGAGAAGATCTAACTTTGGTTGCTTTTTCAGATTCAGATTTTGCAAGTTGGATAGGAAATCCACAACTACTTACACAATTTTTCTTGAAGGGAATCTAGTTTCTTGGTTATCAAAGAAGCAAGCAACTATATCCTTATCATCTTGTGAAGCTGAGTACAAATCTCTTACAACCACAACAAAGGAGGTTTTATGGATCAAAAGGCTACTCTTGGAGCTAAAGTGTTATGGAGATGAAGACCTTCCAATTATCAAGAATGATAACATCTCAGCTCAAGCTCTCTTGCAAACAATCATGTGTTCCATGCCAGGAGCAAACACATCGAGATAGCTCATCATTTAGTACAAAGATATGGAACCTCTCAAATCTTATAGTGATTTTTTTTCTCTCTCTGAAATCACGGTAAGGCACAAAAATCAGTTCTTCTCAAAGATGAAAATCACGCCCAAAAAAAACAACCAAAACGTATCCTAAAGGTCAAAATTTTCATTTTTTTTCATTCATAATCATGATTTTTAGTCGTTTGACTTCATCAAAAGGCCAAAAAGAGCGCTTAAGAGTAGGGGAGAAAAAAAGTATCCTAGAGGCTAAATTTTCATATTTTTTTCGTCCAAAATCGTGATTTTTGGCCATTTCACTTCATCAGAAGGCCAAAAAATGTGTTTTGGAGCTCAAATAATAATAATAATAATAATCATGCAACGATGCAAACATGGGCCCTTTAATGATGTGAAACGGGCAATAATCACAATTTTAGACGAAAAAAATAAAAATTTAGCCTCCGGGATATATATATATATATACTGGCTCCTGAACGCTCTTTTTGGCCTTCTGATGAAGTCAAACGGCTAAAAATCATGACTTTGAACGAAAACAAATAAAAATTTTAGTCACCGGTACGTTTTTTTTTAGGTGTGATTTTTATCTTTGAGAAAGCCTGATTTTTTTGCATTACCATGACTTTAGAGAAAAAAAAGAATCACTTTCAAATGGCCTTTAAGGACGTCAAATGGCCCTAAATTAGCGATTTCACGTAAAGAATGAAAATTTATTTTCCTTGGATCAGTGCTCACAAAGAACCGGCAAAGTCCTACAATTAACCAGCTCATCATAAAATTTACTAATTGAGTTTGAAACAAGCACAAAGCCAAAAGTCTAAAAGCCAACTAAAAATATGAGTAGTAGGAAACTTGCCTCCTTGATGCAAAAGTAGGAGGAATTTTTTGGAATATTTGACATATTTCATTTAGTCACTTACATTTTATGTTGACTTTTACATTTGACAGGGGCCTTTTTTTATATGTTGTCTTTTGAAAAGAACTATTTGAATATTTCAATTCTTCAATTTTTTTTTTAAACCTATTACTTCTTTGACCAGTGCATTATTTAGATTTTGCAACAATTTAAAACTCTCATTCATGTTTGAAATATGACACTTTGCGATATTCAAAAAAGTCTCAGCTTCTTCGAGAATCCAAAGCTCTAGAATGACCAAGAAGACCGTGAGTACCCTCTGCAAAAATCTTATTAAACTATGTACATTAGAAAACTAGAGAACATTTGTGAATGGATTGGGTGGATACAAAATTATCTTTTACCCATAGGTCGATATTTAACCTGTCTTCTAATGTCCAACAATGCATCTCATGTGGGCCTAATGCAACACCCCATCCAACTTTGGTTGTGGAATACTCATTTAATTTCACATGCAAGTGATATTTTGTTGTCATTGTGAAAATGCCTAAGTTAAAAGAGAAAGAAATGGCAAACCTTTTGATGTCCTTTAAACAAATGAGCTTAATAAACGAATTTGCATAATGATGGGTTTAGATTTCGATGTGAAATGAGCATAGTGCAAGGTTATTAGACAAATTTTTAAATTCAAAATGCATATGGGACTTCAATGAGGCCTATAGTATTGTGTCATACCGAGAGGGCCCATGTGTTGTCCTATTGTAGTCAAGACAATAAAAGACCTTGTCCTATTGTAATCTATCCTAGTTGTACCTTGTAACTTACCTACTAGAGTTTACCTTGTAGCTCCAAATCCAATCAATAAAACATTGTAAATAGATTGCTAGGTATAGGCTCAGTCCAACAAGACAATGAAGCATAGTTAGCACATTAGTATGAATAAATTGTCCACTCCATCTCTAAAGATCCGATATAGTACTGTCATAAATACATTTTCCAAAAGAATAACACAATAAAGTCTCATTTTTCTTCCGCTACAGGGTTAGGAATTTTAAATTTCATCAAAAAATTTCATACCATGTAAACCAGTTGTGCCAAAGGTTCTCTTTGAGTTTGGAGCTTTTACCCTAAACCCTAAACCTACTGGGATGAAGGGCAAGTACATGCTCAAGATCCTCACCTTTGTAGTGAAACTGCTCGTCAAGAAATGCTCACCAAAAATCATCCCCCTCCTATCTAGAGGGTTGGTACGTACTTCCTTGTTTCTAATCTTGACTACTTTGCACATGATTCTAGCATCACCATGATCGTGTTGTACGTAGACAATCTCATTATCACAAGTAATGATAAGAGTTTGATTAATGCAATACAAAAAGACCTATCTTCTAGCTTTGGCATGACTAATCTTGGTTTCATGGACTATTGCTTGGGAGTAGAAGTTTGGTAAAGATATGATGGCATTGCACTTAATAGGTTAAGTATATAAAAGATATGTTTGATCATCTCAAAATGTGCAATAGCAAGCTAGTTTATGTAAGAAGCTATCTCATGAGGATGAGAGTAAGTTGGTAGTTGTTACATTATTTCACCAATTGGCTGGTTGTCTTATTTATCTTACCACTACTCATCCTGACATAAGTTATGTTGTTAACTGTGTAAGTCAATTTATGGCTATGTCTAGAGAGATGCATTAGAAAGTCGTGAAGAGAAATCTTCGCTATGTGAGAGATACATCTACTTATGGTCCGATATATGATGGACAGTTTAATTTTGCAGTATAGCAAGCCTATGTTGATTCAGATTGGGCAGGTGATGTTGATGACATGAGATCCACCACATGTTATATCTTTCACTATGGTAGTGGTGCATTTTCTTGGTCTAGTAAATTACAGGAGACAATTGTCTTATCTACTAGAAGCCAAATACGAAGTGCTATGCTCAGCCACACAAAAAGCAATATGGTTGAAAAGAATATTAGAAGATATTGGCATCCCACAAAGTAAGTCCACTACAATTAGGTGTGACAGCTAGAGCGACATCCAACTAGTGAAGGTTCATGTATTTTATGCACGCACAAAGCACATAGAAATTAAATATCATTTCATTAGAGAAAAGTTGCTATCTAGTAAAATAGATGTGAGCGCTGTAGGACAAAAGACCACAACTAGTAGACATATTTACTAAGTCATTAGCTATTGATGAATTTGAGCTTTTTAGAGAAAAGCTATTTGTATGTAAGATAAACCTGGACTTAAGAGAGAGTGTCAAAGTAGATAAGTCCAGTTTATCTGAACACTTGACCAATACTACCATTTTTAACAGTTTTTTATATGCTGCTTTATATACAAAATACAAATCAATAAGTGGATACTGTCAGGACACACGTTTTGTAACGAGGACCAAAACTGCCTTGCACCCCCAAAAAAATAGATAGTCTATATGTACTTCACTTTCTCTCTTGTGAATACACACTCTACATGTGAGCTTATTGCGGTTGGTTTGTGTTCTCTTTTTACACTTGATGAATCTAAGCGATGGCTAGACTATGATAATTGCTTTCGTAAACTGCTAGATTGTCCTCGACATTAACTACCAACACAATTTGAAGTTGTTGGATTTCTATCCTCTCCATCCCTATATCTCTCTTTGATAATCTAGATCCATTCATTATGCTATTGTAAATATTCATACAGTTGCATACCCTGTAGAAATACAAGAAAAGTCAATGACAGTCTGCAAAAATACAAAAAAAAGTCGATGACAGTGTTCCATCGACTTGCTTGCCGACATCGATTTTTTCCACAAATGTTTTGAGCCCGACATCGACTTAGCCAAAGTCGACTTTTGAAGACATGAGAGCAGCACTCGACTTGTTTGAAGTCTGCGGCTTTTTGTAAGTTATACGTAGTGTTGGATTTCTTCCCTCTAGCTCTCCTAAATCCCATTTTAATCTGCCTCCATTCATGCTGCATATTTACTAATGTTGTCACGCAGTCTGCATATTTACATGCAAATTCGCACAGACGAAGAAAAGGCGAAAGAATCGCAACACTGTGTTTCTACACAGTTTAAGGTGACAGGCGAAAAGGGGACACTATCTTACTGAATGCCAAAATTGTCCTAAAAGCCAAGGCACCCTGTAAATCTTATCCTAAGGCCATTCATAAGAGTGACGCACTTTTTGCATCATCACCAACGTTCACTTCAGCATTGGCTGACGTCGGACCCTTTCACGCTCACCCCATGCAGTTGCGCTAACAAATTGGACAACGATTGCAACCACCCATGATCTCCTACAAACATCACATCCACTCTGTACTTTCACATCTGCACACCTGTAATATTATGTGATATATATATACTGGACACCATTTGTGTAAAAACGATGATGAAGAGAACAGAAGAAGACGACATAAACAAAGTAGATGCCCTGAGCATTGATTCTTCATTTTGTCAGAATTAAGGTTTAATTATTTTTTACAGATTGAAATAAGCTTTGTAGGGCACACGGTTTCGTCCGCTACTGTATTGTGCTCTACCGCATTTTTGACATGTATACATGATATACTTAATCTGATACAGTTCATTGTTTTGCATTCAGATCTATGTTAATATTGCTAAGCTTATCTTTCATTCTGTGTAATCTTTCTAGTTGTTCTTACTGGTAATAGACGATTAACATCTAGTCTTGTCCTTCGCGAATCATTCGCGACTAATTATCAGTCGAACACAGTCTAGCTCTTCATGATCATTCGCGACATATAATTTGTCTTGTTATTCGCGACAAATTATTCTTCTGGCGCTTCCTCTATTAATGTTTGGCTACGTAATCTAGAACGACCGTTATTTCTATCACTAAAGTTCTGTCATTTTGATAGGCGTAGTCATGCTTACAAAGAGAATCGTATAGTTTCAATCATAATCAAGGTCCTTATGTCACTAAACCAATCAAATTAGGAGGAGATATGCAAGGGGTCCAATCAAAATGATGTTGACTACACCTCTACGACCTCATATTTCTACTTGAGAGAGGGAGAGAGTGATTCTACACTTAGTTTTTTGGAGAGATTGTGAGATCTTGCTCACTACACTTTCTCTACCCGAGAGCTCAAGAATGTATTCTCTCTCTACCTGAAAACAAGCCTTTTCTATACTTAGTTTTTCTCATCATGAGTTGCATTTACATGTGAATGTACTTTGGTGAAGATTTATGCATCTTCTATGTGCTCTTGCCTTAGATTTTTGAAGATAGATTGTATTCTCTCTCTACCCGAGAACAAGCCTTTTCTATGCTTAGTTTTTTTCATCATGAGTTGCATTTACATGTGAATGTACTTTAGTGAATGATTTATGCATGTCTATGTGCTCTTGCCTTAGTTTTTCGAAGATAGATTGTAGAATCAATCAAGCGTTTGATCTTTGTGCAATCACACAAATCTTAGGAGATCATTCACACACTTTGAGATGTCCTCACACTTGTGAAAACTTCACAGGGACATCAGTGATTTCAAAGAGAATTTTTTGTGCAATAGTGATCCATAAACCAATGGTTAGCGATTACTGTAATGGTAATACTAATAGGTAAATCCATTAATTTTTTATTTTTTTTGGGGTATTTTGAAAAATTATGAAATATAGATCCAGATCCCAAATGGTATCTCATTATTACAAAATTTGGAAGCCCTTAAATCTATTTCTCCTTTATTTTGAACCTATACTTTTTAGAAATTTCTTGAATACGAAACAACTGGTTTACGATTCATATAAATCCTTCTAGTGGAGGATGATTGTATAGAGGATTATGTAATTGAAGACGGATATTGAAATGGTTTTGGTCTGTGACTTCTGTCTTTAAAAACTTGATTGATCACATAGTTTGTATAGCTCATATTTCTGTAAAGAATCAAGTTGGAAAAATATTCTTGAAATCCAGTAATTTTCCATGAGGAGAAAGGTTTTAGAATGATTCTTATTTTTCCTGAGTAGTGTGTTGTGAAAAATATGCAAAATTTAGCTTGATTATTTTTCACTTTCATGTCTATCACCACCTTGTACATATCTCATCACTCACAACAAAAAGCTCTTTTTCATGAGTAGAATACTTCTCTTGTGCATCAGTCAACTTCTTACTTTCAAAAGTTATAGACACAAAAGCCCTATTGCAAAATCATGAACATGAGTTTTAACTTCATAAGGAATATCAAGATTAGTTAATTGAGTAACTAGAGCTAAAAATATAAAAAATTTCAAAGCTCAAAATCTCTTATTCAAAGATTCATTCCGTTCCATCCATGGGCTAGGCCTTTTTTTGCGTAATCCTTAATAAATTTTCAAAAAATTATAATAAATCTCAAAATTGACTTAAATAGTTAAATATTTTCAGCCATTCAACAACTGCCTTTATTTTGTCATAGTCAATCTCCATACCTTCAAAGATAATTCAATGATCCATACAAAGAACTTCATGCTTCATAAATTCATAGTTGCATTCCTTCAATATCTTACTATAGATGAGAATATGATCTAAAACTAAAAACACAAAATTTCCATATACGAACAAAATAGATCATCCATTATAAAGACCTACATCGAGGATCATAACTAGGATGCTAAATCCATAGAACAACAGGGAAACGAATGGTGGACAAACCAACCCAACCAAACCTAGATCTTACGGATCTAGCCCCCAAGCTATGGATCTAACGATCAATGCTCAATAGAAAAGATGTCACTCCGACAACATACTGCTACCATTGCCACAATCAAGCATATACTAGTGAGAGCCCAATGGATATACTTATACCCTCCAAGGCCCATGCACCACTAGTAGTGCACTGTGACACCTCATTGGACACCTCTACAGCCTATTTGGGCCACATCATCCAGTTCCCCTATGACTCACTGATAGACCCATAAAATCCAGCATCATGAGTTTAGGCCTCAAACCATTAATTATGACCATAATATCCACATGAGGGCCCAAACCCCTCATAATCATAATTAACTTATGGGTTTACTGATCTCTAGTAGGACATGCTACCCAAGACCAGTCGTGGACATGACATCCATCATCTATTATAAATTAGCAAGAGTATTGATCAATCAAAATAGAAGTACAAGAAATTCATAATGACCATATTAGGTTCTAAAGCCAGTCCTTTGAATGTTATCAAGATGGATATGGGTGATGGTATGCCATATGGAGATCTATTTTTTTGAGTATTTAGTTCCACACAATCTATCCACCAAGTCATCCATTCTCGACAATGGATCCATGTTTTTTAATGGTAAATATATTTTAGCCCTTGTAATCCACACACAAAAAAATGTCCAATCCTCTCGCTATTCTACCACTTAATATGGCTACCATTTCGAGATTTTCTTGAAGTTGTAATAGATTTATCGTATTCGTATGCCTGTCTAATGGCATTCTTAAGTATAAAATGTTGCATGTGCACTCATTGCGATAGAAAATCGAGAATAAAATGCAACTATGCCAACTTAGGATGAAACATCGTACCTTGCTCAATAAATCCATAAACTCATGAACATAATAGTCAAATTCCCTATTACTCATCGTACAGTTTATAAAATGGTTGTACATGAATGAATCATCTAACAACATAAAGATTTTTAAGAATAACATCTTAAATTCCTCCCAAGTTGTCGGCTTCAAGGATACATTCTACCATCATGAATATCACCAAACAAATGGCCATCAAATATTCTTGATTGGATTTACTAAAAATATCCGTCGAGAACTGAAACCAGTTGACTTTTATAATCAACTTAAGGACATAATGACTGATGCCATCCGCAAAGAAGACGAGGGGTCCGATGACGACTTCGATAACAGAGAAAAGAAATAAAAAAATCTCGAACGTCTTAATCATCAGAAGTTTGAAAATACCACCCAATCCTCAAAACTTCTACAACAAATGAAAACTTGGCAAAAAGCTCAACAATCCCATATGGATAAACTTGCTGCTGATTTTAGATCGCTATGAAAAATATTGCTGACAAATAGTTTCCAACAAGAGAAAATATATGGTGTTCTATCTGTTCACATAATCACACTACCAATGAATGTCCCCAACTGAAACACCATTATCTGGTAGAACCCAAACCCATGTGTCGGCAATACCATGCTTACAATCCACAGCAGTCCATGCCGTGACAAGGAGTCTATCAACCACGACCAATTGCACCCAATCAATATCCACCACGTCAACAATTCGTCATTAATCACCCGCTCCACAACAAGTTGTCCATTATCTTGATTCCAATACCATTGATCCAGCAGCTTATTATGTGGAAGTCACTACTCAACCCAGGTACTCCACTGAGATTGTCATGTATTATGCATATGATCCTAATGCTCAAGTGGTTGACCCCAATGCCCAACCCTATGATCCTAACCAAGTTGGGTTTGCAATGCATCAACTCCCAACAATACGTGGATGCTTTATTTGTGCAGGTAAACATCCTAGTATTCACTACCAGACAAACTTCGCTTTCCACTAGCTTGTGAAAATTGTGGCATTGAACACCATGTGAAGGATTGTCCTTCTCTATCTAAAACAATTGCTCTTGTATGCTCCGTGCAAGTAGAAACCTTGCCAGCCAAACTTAGCCAGCTTGGGTCTTGACTCGTGCACAAACCCAACGTCAAGCCCCTACCATTGCACCCAACAACATCCAGCAGCCCAACATTCCCTTGAGTGAAGGTTCTACACCCATTGTATATCCTCAACCTTCTGAAGAGACTAGGCTGCATCACAAATATCATTAGCAAATTCAAAATGCAGACCAACACTCTTCCACTTCCCATCACGCACCTCCCATGCCTTTTGAGACTAAAACCAAAGTGTGGAGAGATCAGTTACAAGCTACGTGACTCTCTCTTTTCACATTCTATGGAAACATGCAGGTAAGTGGAAACAACAACTCCAATCCACCAAAACCACCACTCCTGATGAGCTACCTCAAATGCTACTACATCTAACAAATCCACTCAGTGAAAGGGACAACATCAAAATTCCAACTACTCATCGCCAATCCCGAGAAGTCTTAGATGTATTAGATGGTGGCTCAGGTGTTAACATCATTTCCACATCTCTCATGTTGAAATGGAACTTGAGAGACAAACTCACCAAACCCACTTCCCAGATCAGGATGGCCGATCAAAGTGTGGTTCGACCTACATGATTCCTCCCACAAATTCTGATCAAACTAGGAGGCTTGAAATTTTTCATTGATCTAGTAGTACTCAATATTCCTAGTAACGCCTATTCTTATGAGTTACTACTTGGTCGCCCATGGCTCAACAATGCAAGGGTCGTTCACGACTGGAGCAAAGGCCGAGCCATCTTTGGTAATAGAGACAGTTATGTTACCATTGATTCATCTAGGAAAGTCAAACCCGCACGCTTCCACGACACAGATTCATCTACTACTAATTTCGTGTTTAAGCCATACCAGTCCACCCAAGAGAAAGGTCATTATGTTGAATTTACTGATATCATAAACTGGAGCCACAATTTGTCTACAATTGATTGCGTGAATGTTGATTATTGTGCTCAAAATCAGGCTTATTGTACCTATACTCCTTTGGACGATAACAAACAACCTCCTGATCTAGATACACCTATCATTAATATCAATTTTATGATATTCTTTCACACAATGATGAATTGTTGAACGTTGTTTGGCTACCTACTGATGAATCAGACACTTTATTCATAGATGATGATTTTTTTTTTTTTAAGAAATCAAAATTGCCAAGATGATTGTGACATTTTTTATATTCAGATCCTCAACTACATGGAGGCACTTCCACTTAAAGCTTTCTCTCAACACTCATCCAAAGTGGAACCAATTGCCAAAGTTACGATCGAAAAACCTAATACCCAACGATACCGTGTCAAACGACCAAATTATCCATGGGACCTATGTGAGGAAGAAACCATTTTTTAAATCGACGATGAAATCCTCCATGATGTGCCATCATATCCTCATCTGTACACCTCACGTCCTCCGAAGCCACAACCTTGTGGCAATACCATGAAGGAGAAGATGAAGAAACCGCTTCTCATTCAACCGTCTGAAGATCTTACCACTATTCGAGAAGTTCCAAAAATATTCTTAGCTCATACACCAATCCCAGAACCTCCCAAATCACCATCCATACAGTTGCAAGGCAAGGCCCCCCTCGAATCACCCGCACACGATGTGCCTGCCTATTTTAAGGATTATACGATCGAGGATGTGACTATTCAATTACCACAAGCTCAACATGAGCTGAATGGTAATTCACCTTACGAAGGCCCTACACAAACCATCACTCTATCCTTGAGTGAGCCCAATGAGAATAACGAATGTCTTGTTTACGTCGAGGCTCACCTCAATCGAGAACAATGCAGAAGGCTTGAGAAGCTTCTGCGCAAATATCGACATGTCTTTGCTTGGTCCTATAAAGACATGAAAGGAGTCTCACCCCAAGTAAATGTGCATCGTATTTCTCTTAAACCGAGTGCAAGGCCAACTGCTAGTCATCCCTACCAATGAAATCCCATCTACAAAGCCAAAATAAAAGAAGAATTACAATGCTTGTTCGATGCAAGATTCATCTATGAAATCAAACATACTAAGTGGGTTTCCCCGATCGTCATCGTTCCTAAAAAAAAAGGAAAACTCTGCATCTGTGTCGACTTTAAGAAACTTAACGCCGTCACAGAACGGAATCATTTTTCATTATCTTTCAACGAATCCATCTGAGAAAATTTAGCAGGAGATGAGGCCTACTCATTCTTAGATGGCTATAGCAGTTACAATATGATTCAAATTGTTGAAAAAGATCAACATAAAACCTCTTTTGCTATAAAAATGGGGAACCTTCTGTTGGAAAGTCATGCCCTTCGGTCCTTGTAATGCCCCTAGCACTTTCCAGTGTGTTATGCAAGCTGCCTTTTCTCAACAGATGGGAGATACCCTAGAAGTTTACTTGGACGATCTAGGCACACATTCAGAAGAAACACGTCATCTGTCTATGTTGGAAAAAAAATTTATCCAATGCCAATGCTTCGAAATCTCCTTGGACCCTGAAAAATGCCAGATCCAGGTAACACATGGCATCATCTTAGGGCATATCATTTCAAGAAACGGCATCGCAACGGACCTTGACAAGGTCTTGATTGTTCAAAATATGCCTGAACCATACACTATCCACGAAGTCTATTCATTTCAAGCCACGCTAATAATTATCGTTACTTCATTCTTGATTTCACAAATAAAGCACGATTAATTTATAAGGTGATCGTTGCTCCCAAATGGACTAATGAACAATGAGTTGCGTTCATTTAGTTGAAAAAAGCCCTCACCAATGCACCTATTCTTCAGGCTCCTGATTATTTTAAAGAATTTCATGTGCATACCGATGCATCCAAGTATGCCATTGGGGCAGTTCTCACTCAACCAGGAGAATCAAAAAAGGATTATCCAATCTGCTTCCTCAGTAGACAATTGATCACTGCTGAAGTCAATTACACCACTACCGAGCGTGAAGCTTTGGCGATGGTGTATGTGGTTCAAAAGTTTCGCCATTATCTCCTGGGAAAAGTTTTTGCGTTCTTCACTGATTATCAAGCACTTCTCTACCTCATCAATAAAACTTGCACAACTGGCCGCATTACTCGATGGATCTTGTTGTTACGCGAGTTTGAGTTTTGAATTGTTGTTAGAAAGAGAGTTCAACATTTTTTAGCAGATCATTTATCTAGAATCTCTAATCTACCAACTCCCAACCAAGGCGTCAACGATAATTTACCTTATGCCATTCTTTTCCAAGTTCACTATACCTCAGTTTGGGCCAAGGACATTACTGAATATTTAACCTCAGGGCAGATGGATCCCTCCTTATCTAAACCCGAACAACGTGCGTTGGTACTCAAAACAAAACCTTATACGTTAATTGCAGGCCAACTTTACAAGCAAGGTGTAGATGGAATTATTCGACGTTGTCTTACTGAAGGTGAAATAACCTCAGTTATATCCCTAACCCATGAAGGTGTTGGAGCTGGTCATTTTTCTTTTGAAACAACCGCCAAAAAAGTCCTCTTGGTAGGACTTTGGTGGCGAACTCTCTTCAAAGATACCCACACCTACATAAAGGCCTGTGATGTTTGTCAAAGATCAAAATGCTTTCAAAAAATAGACTATATGCCTTTACACCCTATCACGACTGATCAAGCTTTCCAGAAATGGGAAATTGATTATGTTGGACCAATTAGTCCCACTACGCGCAACACCCAACCTAGATATATCATCGTCGCTACGACTACTATACCAAATGGGTTGAAGCTAGAGCTGTTTGCAATGTTGACGCTCGTTCTACCATAAAATTTCTCTATGAACAGGTGTCATGCCCATGACTGGTCTCGGGTAGTGTGTCCACGCTAGGGACCGGTAGACCAACAACTCGTAAGTTAATTGTGACTATAAGGTACATGGTCATAATTAATGGCTGTAGGCCTAAACACATGGTGGTGGAGTTGGTATGAGTCTATCAATTAGTCATTAGAGAACTGGATGACGTGGCCCAGATAGGCTGTAGAGGTGTTCAGCGAGGTGTCATAGTGCACTACTAGTGGTGCATGGGCCTTGGAGGGTATAAGTATACCTGCTGGGCTCTCACTAGTGTATGCTTGATTTTGTGATTAGTAGCTACATGCTGCTGGTGTGACTCCTCTTTCCATGACTCTGATTGATCCATAGCTTGGGGGCTAGATCCGTATGATCTAGGTTTGGTTGGGTTGGTTTAACCTCCACCAGTTCCCATGTGTTGTTGCTTTGTATGGTATGCTTTGACTAAAATCCTATTGTGAGGACTTTATAACAGGTTATCGTTCGTCTCGGATGTCCTCTAGAACTTATAAGCGATAGGGGCATTCATTTTTTTAACTCTGTCATAGCAGATCTATTATCGAGATTTTTTGTGATACATCGCAAGAGTTCTCCGTATTATCCACGATGCAATGGCCAGGCGGAATCCACCAACAAAATCTTATGTGGTGTTCTAGCTAAAACCATCGAGTCCAACCGATCTTATTGGGAACTAAAACTTCACGCTGCTCTATGGGCCTATCACACTATCTCCTAAATTTTGGTTATTTTTTTCTATTATTGTCTGCTTGCCATTTTTGATAATTTTTTGGTATGTTTCCTTGTTTAAAACATCAAGATATCCTCATATTAGGAATACAATTAGTGTTTTTTTCTCCAACCACAAGATTCATTTTTTTTTTCTAAAGTTTTGATGCACTATCATACCAGATAGAATTCGCCCAGCCCCATCTTTACTATCCATGATTCATTTATTACCTCCGTGAATTCTAGCTCAAAGTAAAACTTTTCAAAAATAGAAAAAAACCAATTTTTGCATCAGATCATCACTGATAGAATTCGAGGATAATTCATTGAGCCTCAAAATTAGTTGTACGATTTTTTTGTACCATCCGCAAATTCAGAACATACCAATTTTTGTACTGTTAAACAATTCCCCTCATTTTTGTACAAAAAAATCACTCACAAGAACTCGCCGAACCTCAGAACATTGCCTTGAAATTCGTGAACCTCACTGGAAAATCGTGGGCACTGAGGGCGATTATTGGGTGAATTTGCGAATTCTTGTAAAAAAAAGTCTATTTATAGGCCTCACCCATCCTCTTCATGAGTTCATTCTAGATTCTTGCAAGTGAATGCATGCTGAAATTTTCAAAAAATTTCAAAATTTCCAGAACTATCAAGAATCATTCTACTATTACTGGCATGGCTTCCAGAGATCCCTCACTTTCACTGCATTATTGTAAGACCACAAAGCGATTTCTTTTTACTGGAACTCAAGAATCATTCAACAACGTTGCAATTAGCCAATGACATTTTCATCCATCTTGGTTTTAATTTGCTCCATCTTCTTGAACAGCAACATGAAACTCTAGTATGTGCTGCCTGCTTCTCCTACTCGTTTGAATTCCACTCATTTTGAATTCCCTCCAAGTATGGCAGTTACATTACCATTGATGTTACACTAGCAAGGATCCAATTCATCGGCTTTCCGGACACTGGTGAGTCAATCCAAGGAAAGGGCACCAGCTATGACCACAATTACTGCAAAAGTTCTTGCTCGATGACAGCAAAACCATCGCTCACACCAACAATGGACTTGCCAAGAAGCTGATTAAGGATCCAAAGTTACAAGCTGCGACAAAAGTTTTTATGATCCTGACTGAGGTTCATATTGTCCGCATGGATCGCATTCCACCTAGAATGGCCTCAAATCCTATTGGCCAATTCCTACCTCCCTAACTATTCAAACTTAAAAAAGAGTGGGAACCCATTCAATAATTGTGAAAAAAGTGGATCTTGAATGGATCCAAACTCCCAAAATACTTGGCTAAGACCTTTGCACAACAAGCTACAAAAGCTAGAAATGGCAAAGCATCCTAATGCTACCTTTGATACACATGAACTTGACAAAGCATTCAAGAAACAAAAGAGACTAATAAAAGGTACTGATGGCAGCCACAAACAATAGCATACCAGCCCTACAACAGCAGCCTACCACTTTTGAAAACCTCTTAAGATCATACACAAAAGCTTGAAGACAATACACAAAGCAATGCTCTCAATGGAGGAAGAAACTGTGACAATGATCTATTGATCTCTCTCAACAATACAATAAGTTTCTCTCCAACCTGTTCTCCATGAATTTCAGCCTGATATAGGTGAGAGAGATGATTCTCTCTCCTCTCTCTAAAACTTAGGACCCAAATTTAGGGCACCAGTAGCCTAAAATAGCCAATTTTGGCCTATATGTCCAAATAACATGATTTTGGTGTCATTTCGAAGGTCCTTAAGTTTGAGACTTCTTCAACATGAAATATATACTAAAATAAAAGTATCTAGGCCTCTTTCACACGTGTGAAATGTTAGATCCAAAACTATGTACAAAAATTGCCAATTTAGGCCTCAAACTAGCTAGGAAATGTTGACAATTTTCACACTCCCTCTTCAAGTTAACTTGCTAGTTTTACAACACTACTTTGCTCCAACCTAAGAATGATCTCCACCATGATAATAGATCTCCTCTCAAGTGTTCTAATATGTACAATATGAAGTACAACATAATTGATATAGATAATAGTGTCCATATAGCATGCTTTTCTTACATCAATTTTACATAGAATGGTGAACAGGATACATGTAAAAGAATATAGAATCATAATGAAAAGATTACTCCATGTATCCACCTTTGAATTCTCTATAAAACAGAAGCAAACAAGTTGTAAGTGAAAGTAACCAACAAGTGTTTGCATGCCTCCTCCACATTCCACTATGCCCATAGTGAATGCACCATGTATCTCCATGAATGAACCTCCATCACCACCTTGCCTTTGTAGATCTCCAATCCATGAAAGCCCTTGAGTGAATGAATGCCAAAATGATGTGTTCTCTGCTCCATTTGAATGAGCAAAACCTGAACTTGAAATACTTGAAGTATCTCCACAAGATTTGCATACAACCCTTGATCCTACATTGTCAACAATTTGCCAATTTGCCAACACTAAGATGCTAGATCTTGAACTTTGCTCAAAAGTAAACACATTGACCACTTCAATATCTTTCAAGATTTGAGTGAATGCATTTACTTGATCATAAGAACCAGCAATGATAACTATTCCATCTCCAAGATCCAAAGGATGCAAAACTATGGAACTAGTTTCATTGAATTTTGACAATTCCAACACATTGACATGAGAATGTTCATACATGAGATTAAAAAAATAAGGTAGAGTAAAAGGACACTTCCTTGCTGCTCCAAGAACCTTACTTTAACCTTCAAGAACCTATAAAAACAGATCCAAAATGCTTTGCCCATGTGGCTCCCCTTTGATGCTTTTGACTAGCTCCCAATTGCTACTTGCCTCTCGGTGTTGATGAAGCAATTCAAGATCAACATCTTGATCTTCCAATAAAACATCAAGGACTTTGAATTTATAAACATCTTCAGATCTGAACCTCTGAAGATACTCCCTCTCAAACACATTATTAACATCCCACAAGATCTCATCATTGTTTGATTTCAACCTTTCACTATAGTTAGTGAAAACAATGTCACCATCATAAACCAAAAGATAGATTTCTACAATTCTATCCAACATGAAGTAGAGTAGATGAAGTTGAGTATCAAACCTAATCAAACCAGCCCATTTGAGCTCAAACCAAACCTCCATGAGCTCACCAATGAGATCTTCTTTGCCTTGGAGAAATTGCCACTTGAGTTGCTCCATGTAGTCTTCTTCATCCAACCTTTTGCCATCTTGATCATGCATGAACACTCCACCACAATCATAGCAACCTTTGAGTTGATGAAGAGATGTAAGATCCATGCCTTGAATCTTCCCAAGAGTCACTCTTCCTTTGCCCTTTCCTTCACAAGACTCCCTCTTAATGATCACACCACAAAAGTTAGCAATCTCCCTCTTGATAGTTACATCATAAGAAATGGAAGAATCTCGAACATTAGAAGCCATGAAAAGAATACATAGTTCCTTCAATATAAGAATGATTGAAGTACTTTTTCTTGTCAAACCTGGACTTCTAATCAATGATATAGGTAATGATAATGAACCCTCACTATCATTCACAAAAGCATCATTCAAAGTACATCCTACTTTGAACACTTCATATTCATCTCTCCCTTTTGACTTGAGGTCTTCCTCACCAAGTCTCACGATAGAACCTTTTGATCTACTTTCTTTATGAATACATGTGACACCAGTTTCACAAATGACTTTTTTATACTCATCACATAAAGATACAAAAGAAACTTTTTCTTCAATCATGCTCCCAAATGAGTAAATAAGTCATTAGCAATAACCATTTCCAAAGAAGAGTTTTCATCACCTCCATTGATGAAGTTAGCTCTCTTATTACCTTTTTCTTTTTTGCACTTGCCATGTAGTTACATTGAAGAGCCACCAAGACTTGGAAATATATGAGTAGAAGAGTTCAAACATGATACTAATTTAGCACCACTAGACTCCATTTGACTAGTAGGTAGCACTAGTCCATCTTCAAGATCCAATGGATCCAAAACATTGATCATAGATTCACCAAAAGTTGCCAAGTTAGCACGACAATAAATATCTCCAAGAAGCTCATTAGATCTCAACCTAGATCTAGCATAAGGAAGTTCTTTAGACTTTGCATAAGATCTACCAATCTTATTGATGTTAGGGATTGACTTTTGAAAGTTGAGAGAACCACCAACATCCATTTCATTCCTCTTGTTAGACATAACAAATGCATCAAGCTTGTAAAGTCTACCTTGTCTACTTCCCATAGCAATCAAGACATCTCCCTTAGTGATGAAGCAAACATCCCCAACAAACTTTGTCTTGTACCCTTTTTTTAACATTTGACCAACACTTAGCAAATTCCTTGAAAGTGAAGGAATGTAAAGAACACCATCAAGCCTTACATTCCTATTAGTAGAAAGGCAAATAGGAATTGAGCCAATACGTTTGATCAAAGACTCACCACCATTTGGCATGTGAACGACTTTCTTGGTTCCAACATAAGAGATCAAAGAAGTAAAGAACTCCTTGTGACTAGTCATGTGTGAACTAGATCCACTATCTATCCACCATGAATCCTTGTCACTTCCACTTGACATTAGACTTGAAGAACACATCATGAGAGAATCACAAGAATATAGATCCTCATTAGAAGTACAAAAGTTGTTTTGCTTGCTACCTTCATTACTTTGCTTCTTATGACATTCATTTGCAAAATGAGCTTTTATCCCACAATAAAAGCACTTGAACTTTGACTTGTCTTTCTTTCTAAAAGAAGTAGAAGAGGAGGAGGAAGAGTGATCATCATGATCCGAGTTACCACCTTTGGACCATTTCCCTTTGCCTTTACCTTTGCCTTTGACTTTGCCTTTTGTGAAGAAAGCCTCTTCACCTCCACTTTGCAAGGATGCACCATCAAGCTTTGATTGCAACCTATGTTCTTCAGCCAATAAGATTTCTTGGCCACACTTGGCAAGACTCTCTGAATGGCAAAACTTTGCACAATATTAGCATGTTCATCTAGCAAACCATTCAACATAACCTGGACTATTTCACCATCTTTTATGTTTTCATCAATACATGCTAGATCATCACTTAAGGACTTAACCCTCAAGACAAATGCATGAGCACTTTCACCCTCTCTTTGCCTACTAGAAAATATTTGCCTCCTTAGGGTCAATACCCTAGATGTGGACTTTGATTCAAAAAGCTTCTTCAAGGCATTCCATGCCTCACTTGCACTTTGAATATTACCAACTTCCTTGAGAAGTTCATTGGTAACATTCATTTTAATGATATGAAGAGCCCTTTTGGCCTTCTTATCAAACCTTTGTTGCTCTTGAACTATGGGTGGTCTCTCTTCAGTTCCTGCAACTATGTCCATGAGTTCATTCAACTCAAGTAAGGATTCCATCCTCACTTTCCAGGTAGAGTAGTTTGATGAACTCAACCTATCATTAGTTTCTAACATGATCCCACCATTGGAAGCCATGGATATAATGATTCTTCAACTTTTAGGCTCTGTCCTAATGCACCTAGCACTCACTTTCCTCTCAACAAATGATGGATAAGGAGATATCAGAAGATCTAGGACCCTAAAACACTTCTATCTTGAACCTGGCTGGTTTCCAAGCATAGAAAGGAAGATTGAAAACACATGCAACACTTTGCACACACTAAGAATGGATTACAAACTCAAACCAACCTGAATACACTCTTGCTTAAGCTCTCAAACTTTTCAGCAAGTGACCAAATGAAGTTATGGTGTGAAGAGTTACTTGCATTCTTAGAAAATACAAAAGACTAGGCTGCCAAGAATACCTAGAATTGAACAAACTTGATCAACATATGATCAACACACTAAGATATTGAATCAACCTGTAAAACCACATGTAACCACACTTCTAAAAGTTTATAAACTCCAGCAAATGATAAATACAAGCTTTAGAGGTGAATGAAAGAGCACACTTAGTGAATCACAATACTAACTTCACTAGCTTGTCAAATCTTGGTGTTTAGATGTAGATCTAAGATCACTTCACATGAGAATGTTCCTCAACCTGTTAAGAACCTGCAAACACATTTGCATAATGGTTAAAACCTTCCAGCAAATGCTTCAATCAAATTACATAAGGAGAGTTACTTACATGCTCAACAAAGCACACCAAAATTTATGCAAAAGATTGTTGACACACAATTCACCCAAAAGGGGATCTTTCATCCAAGTGGGAGCTTTGCTCAGCCTTTTGGAGAAATGCAAAATCACTCAAAGAGTATTTGTCATCCACTTAAGGAGAAGTTTCATCCACTTAAGGAGAGTGTTCATCCACAAAGGAGAGTGTTCATCCACATAAGTGGAGATTGTCAACAATACATTGAACAGAACATTGTTAGTATTGAATATGCACAAGCCTCACAATCAACAAATGATTAGGTGTTATGATCCAATCCAAAATAGGTTCTTCTCAGCCTCTGATCTTCAATAGACCTAGAATATGCTTTTGATCCACAAGTTCAACTCACAAAACAAAGGTTAGTAAGATTTGATCAACAATGCAATGCATAATCATGCTAGAACTTGATCAAACATCCAAATATCACCATAAATGGAAATCTTACTAAAAAGAGTAGCCAACTAGCTCTGATACCATGTAAAAAAAGTGAACCTTGAATGGATCCAAAGTCCCAAAATACCTGGCTAAGATATTTGCACAACAAGCTACAAAAGCTAGAAATGGCAAAGCATCCTAATGCTACCTTTGATACACATGAACTTGACAAAGCATTCAAGAGACAAAAGAAACTAATAAAAGGTACTGATGGCAGCCAGAAACAACAGCATACCAGCCCTACAACAGCAGCCTACCACTTGTGGAAACCTCTTAAGATCATACACAAAAGCTTGAAGACAATACACAAAGCAATGCTCTCAATGGAGGAAGAAACTGTGACAATGATCTATTGATCTCTCTCAACAATACAATAAGTTTCTCCAACCTGTTCTCCAAGAATTTCAGCCTAATATAGGTGAGAGAGATGACTCTCTCTCCTCTCTCTCTAGAACTTAGGACCCAAATTTAGGGCACCAGTAGCCTAAAATAGCCAATTTTGGCCTATATGTCTAAATAACATGATTTTGGTGTCATTTCGAAGGTCCTGAAGTTTGGGACTTCTTCAACATGAAATATATACTAAAATAAAAGTATCTAGGCCTCTTTCACACGTGTAAAATGTTATATTTAAAACTATGTACAAAAATTGCCAATCTAGGCCTCAAACTAGCTAGAAAATGTTGACAATTTTCACAATAATTGGAGGGAACCAATTTGAAATTGAAATTTGGTGGGAACCCCTATTTTATTCACTAACTTGACTTTTGGGCCTTGTGACATTGAAAGTCCTGCAAAATAGGCCTAAACTCCTCTTATTAACTTGTAGCTAATCAAATAACTATGTGATCATCGGATTGGACTTACACACGCAAGGTGCCAAATCCCTCTCACTTATTAACTAGGGTTAGGGTTGCCTCGATATCTGCAAATCCTCCACCATTGACAGTCCGCCTACTCCTGTACATACATTCACTGTAAAATGACGGCTACCTACTGTAGGATGGATGTAGTTAATTAAGTAGATTAATGCTAGTTTTCAATGTACTGATCATCTGACTTCCAATCATTAAGGAATATATAATGGAGTCAACATTTTGACCACGTTATCATCTTGTAGGCGTTATTTTGTAATTAGTTGTAGTTTTTGAATCTATCAGTGAGCTATCAATGAATGCAGCTGAAGACTGTTATTGTGCCCACTAATTTGCGCCAGCTTCAAGCTTCTATACTCATTTTTGCGATCTAATCAAAGTGTAGTTTTTGTCTACATTGCTGTTCTATTGTGCTTTTGGTATTCGATTTCATCTTGAATGCATTGTTGATAACTGTTGCACTTTCGATCCATTAACCATCTGCTCTACTTCCGTTGCTGACCACCATCTTCTCTACTTCCACTACTCACCACCATTTCCATCAAAATCCTACAATAAGCAGCGTCGTTCTTGTTTTACAAGAATCATTTAACTAATTTCTATTTACAAGAATAGTTTAGTTTCACTATATACTTGAATGTACATTTCCAAACATTTGATGTACAACGACATCTGTACAAGTTATAGATTAACTCCATCGAGAGTGTGATAACATGACGTTACTGTAACCGTGTATTGACCGTATCTATTGCTGCTACGGTGCCCCATGGGTCCGAGTTGCAGGTGGAGCGTGAAGTGCAAGTTGTCGTACCCGCATACAAACTGCAAATGACATTTGGGCGGTGCCCAGGCGGTCCTTTGTTTGATGACCAAAAGTTGCATGCAAACCACATGTGTTGATCTTGCGGTGTTGGTGTTCGCAAGTTAACCGTAGAGTTGACCATGCAGTTTCTTGCACTGCCTTGGCTGTGTGTTAGAGGTACTTTATATTTGCATTCGATGGATTGTGCCCGATAGTCAAATCCGATGAGGTTGTGTCCGACGTTCCTGTAGACTGTGGAAGAGAAATAGTTCATTTCTGCAGATTGCTTTGTGATTTGTTAAGTCGTTGAAGATGGCCAAGTCTCCAATGTTCTTTAGATACTTGACATTCGAATGTAGAATAGAAAACATGATTGGTTATCCTTTGATCCGGTTTTGAACTGCTGCGCAAAATGAGTGGTTTTGCAGGTGCTGCAGTCTGTGTCAAGAACACATGCAGGATAGCAAAATGAAATTATAAATTTCAAGTTGTAAACTGTGAGCTTAATTTCCAACAGGTACATCTTCTTGTGTAGATGATGATATGCAAATAAATGGATGTCACTAATGGATTCGGAAAAGAGACTTTGGTCAATGGTTTTGATGTTCAAGTGGAAGATCAAGAGGTTGATCTTGATGAGCTTCATCGACACAAAAGGGAAAGTGAAAATTTGGACCTAGTCAAGAGCATCGAAGGTGAATCAAATGGACAAGGCACTTTTGATCTGTTTTTACAGGTTATCAAAGACTCAAGTAAGGTCAAAGGAGCAGCAAGGAAGTGTTGTTCAAACTCACTTTACTCATCTAACCTCATGTTTGAGCTATGTGATGTCGCACGAGGCTATGGAGGCTCATATATGGGAGCTTTGGACAAATATGGAGGAAGCATGCAAGCAAATGGTTATCACTCACATTTATTGATATCAAAGGTGGAAGCTTGGAGGATCATAATCTTTACATTCTTTTTTTTTTTCATGTACTAGTTTCATCTCGATATGTAAAATTGAAGTAAGAAATAATGAAGCATCCAACACGGACACTATTGTAATCTATATCAATTATGAATGTTTCTATTTTTAGCATTACAATACCATAGAGAGGAGGTCTATTCTTAGAATGGAGATCATTATTAAGATGGATCAAAGTAGAGTGGTAAAACTAGTTGAAGAGGGAGTGTAAAAATTGTCACTGTAGTTAAGTTGATCTAATTTGGGATTTTGGAGGCCAAAGTGAAATTTCAACTTAGATATATATATATATATATATATATATATATATATATATATATATATATATATATATATATATATATATATATATATATATATATATATATATATATATATATATATATATATATATATATATATATATATATATATATATGTCAATAAGGCCTAAAAATAGTGTCCTGACTATTTTTAACAATTAATCAGCTTGATAAGGTCGTATTTGGACCTTCTTTCATTGGTTGATATAGATACATTGCATCTAGTCACTTAAAACTAGGTTTTTGGTGAAGTACCTAGAAACTACCATTTTAGGACAATATTTGGCAAGTGGCCAAGTGATATACTATTTTTGCGATAAATAAATGTACCATCATGGAGAACAGATCTTGATGTTCTCATCTTGTTATATGGAGAACTTTCCTCTTTTGATTCTATGTCCGTCTCTTTCATATTTCTCATGATATCTTGAATTCTAATGTGTAGAATGCTATTTTTGTTGTCTATCTTGAATCCACACGCATGAATGCTGATGTGCTGCTGCTGCTGTTGTACGAACGGGGACAATACGATATTGGATCTTAGTGGTTTTGATCATATATTCATGTATTTCCAGTTCTAGCATGTAGATGCATGATTTCTAGCTTGGAGATGAATCTAGATGTGCACCCAAATTTAGCCAAAGATCAATTGATTTATTTATGATGTTTTGGATCTGATTTTTTCACAATGTATTGATTGTAAATGAAATTTCAAATCTAGTATAGATCATGGCATAAATTAAAGAACTGATGATAGAATGATAATGATACTTCTTCATGTGTTTATCTTCCTCTGCAGTTTGAGTGCATTGGTCTTTTGACAAGTTCAAACCTAGATCCACTGGTGAATATGCTTAATTACAATTGGTTAATTAATTTTTTCCAACACATTTTGAATATATCTTTTCTAGCTAATGCAAATAAGCTTATTGATTTGATCTCTTTAAATTTGAAACCGCAACCGCACCGCAATAGCCCCGCAAGGACCCACATGTGAAGGCAAAGGCAAAGGGCAACCGAAGGTAGTACTGTACATGTCTCAAATTAGATTTTTAACATTTTCCAACAAAGTAATATCATTACTAAGATGTAATTTATCATCTACATAGAGAGTGATGATAAAGGAAGATGATTCAATTGTCTTATAATAGACATTGGATTCTGCAACTATGCATTTATCAACAAGAAAAAAAAGTGTTGATCACGTGGAACCAAAGATGAGGTGATTGCTTGAGCCCATTTAAGGCTTTGCAAAGTTTCCATACTTGATGCTCCCTTCCATGAAGCTCACAACCTTTTGGATGTGCCATGTAGTTGTCTTCTTTAATTGTTCCATTCTAGAATGTTGTCTAGATGTCCATTTGGTCTATTTCCAAATCTATAACTGTATCAAAATGAGAGTAAAGTTCAAATTGAAACACGTTTAACTATTGGACTAAAAATACCTTGATAGTCCATGTTCGAAATTTGAGAAAAACCGTTGACTACAAGCCTAAGCCCCATCTGTCAATGCTTTATATTTGAATTTGAAGATTTTGTCTATGGACATGAAGTGCTTACTAATAGAAGAGAAGTAGAAACATCAATAACAATATCTTTTGCCTTTAGATAATGAAAGTGCTCTTCAAGAAATTACATATCTTCTGATAAATCTTTTATGGTTTAAAGGATCATGCAGCTTATAAACTTTATTCTCAAATAAGTAACCATCAAAAATGAATTTAGTGCTAGAGTTACCCAATTTATTTCTTAACTGTGCAAGAATCAGCCAAAAGCTATGCATCCAGACACTAAAAATTTCTCAAGAGAATGTTTGGTGCCTATCTAGACTTCATCATGAGTATGAGTTATAAGGGATTTTGTTGCACATCGATTTTGAATATAAATATAAGATGTAGGTGCGACGACTTCTCTTTGATTGTGGGGAGTAGCTAAACTACATACATGTAGTCATAACTTGGTAGCTATACACACTCCAAGATTCTAGTGGAAGGTGTTAGCTCCCCTTACCAAAGCCATGCTTTATGCCTAGCTCATAATTGGAGGTCCCATAGGCAAGCTAGTGTCCATTATGAATGTGCATCTCTATTAATCAATGAACACGTTTATTGGGGCAGATAATGGTTTTGATTTTACCTTCATGATAGGCCCAAGTGGAAGGACCCTTACTACAACGTTTATGTAGAAAGAAGCACAAGGGTCTACCTCATGGTTTCCAACTTCTTGGTTTCACAACCACAATGCCTTTGAATTTTATAGAGCGACTTTGTGTTTGTGTTGTGATTACCTTACAAACGGACGTATATCTAACTTTGGCTAGGTGAGGTTTCTTCTTACAACATGATGTGTTGAGGCTTGTTTTCCTTAAGATGTCAGCATTTTATACAAGCAATGTTGGCTCCTATTCTTTATCATGGCTCGTTATAGCAAGTTGGGATACAAGTGATGCATGCAAGAGAGTAAGGCCTCTCTCAATACATGAGTGGTAATAGGTGGAGTAGAAGAAACATGCATCATTTAGGTCTTCAATATAGTCTTCACTCTTTTGTGAAAATAGGGTTTTTGCACACATGGATGAGAGCACTTGATCTTCAAGACAAGCATATGATGATCATTTCCAACAGGCTCGCTGATGCTGCAGCATGTTGCATCAACAAAGGATTCATGCTTGTCTGGGACATGCTACAATGCCCCTGGTCTCGCCTAGGCAGGGCAGACAATTTCCTAGTCCCATATACCTAGGTCCTACTTTTTTTTTTTTTTGCATAACGTAAAGATACTAGTATAATTTTAACAAATGTACAAGTACAAAATAAAGTCAGCAGCCCAAGGCCGCAAATGTCAGACCCCAAGTAGGGGGACTATACAAACAGAAGGACAAAATGGACTACAAGCACACCACGCAGGGAGGCTGTCCATCCATACTCAAAATATAAAGCTAACGACTAGGTAATGGCTAGAAAATGTAAAGCCTGTCGAAAGCAGAGAGCCGCTGTAGGAGGAGTAGCCGCACCATCAAAAACCATATAATTTCGAGAAGTCCAAACCTGCCATAGAACAGAGAGCCTACAGACATGCCAAATAGTAAGTGCAGCACAATCATGAATTAGGGAATAAGCAGCGCGCAGAGTGAGCATAGGTGGAACTCCCCATTGACCAAGCAGGTGAGTGAAATCCGTCCATAGGGAGCGGCAATAGTGAAAAAACAAGTGCTCAACAATTTCATCCTCCAGTTGGCAAACCGGACAAACACGGTTAGTGAGAAAAGGCCACTTGGCACGGAGAGGGAGGGACTTGGAAAGAATGCAGTAAGCCAATTAGCGAAGTTTGCCGACCGGAATAGAACGGAGGGCCCGAAAGCGGGCATGCCAGATAGAAGGGGGATCAACAAGGGACAGAGAGAGTTAAAATAGTCGAGGAAAAGAGAAGGGTAGTGGCGAAAATGGACCATAGAATAACTGAAAAGGGAGGGCTCAAGAGAGAGGGCCCAATCAGCAAGGGAAGGGGACAGAGCAGAGCTAAGACAAAAACTAAGAGCAAAGAAGGAGGTAGAAGCTAAAAAAGAGCATTCCCCAGGAGTAAGGGAAGAGCCCAAAAGAAGCTGGCAAGGAGGAACATGAAGCAGTTGACCAAAAGAAAGAAGACCCTTCCGGGCCAAAGAAAGAGAAAGGCGAGGGTGAGCCGCAAAAAATGGAGCAGCAGCAGAGAGAAAGAGGGCGAAAGTCTAAATCGGATCAGCCGTATGAAGAACAAAAGGAGAAGTGCGATGAAAGAGAGAGAAGAGATCCAAAAGGGCCAGGCTGAGGTCCTTTAGAATAAAAGGACCACGAAATCGAAAAGATTCCCCAAAAGCAAGGAGTTGGCAGAAAGAAGGAGAAGGGCGAAGAAGGGGAGGAACCGCAGCAGCCCTAGACAGAAAAGAAAGAAGAAAAATGAGTGGGGGCTCCATCCTGAGCAGCAGAGAGAAGGCCAGCAGCCGACAAAGCTGGCAGCAGGGCAACAGAAGGCAAAGGAAGCAAAGAAGCGGGTGACAGCTGAGGATTAGGGTCCACCATAGAAGAGCAGGAGAGCGGTGGAAAAAGCTGCAGTGAGGGGGGGGGGAAACGGTTGAGGAGCATCAGACGGAGAAGGCAGCAAAGATTGCAAGAGAGCAGGAAGCGCAAGCAAAGGAGGAGCGCAAGCAGGCACAGGGAAGGACGAGAAAGCACCAAAGGGGGCAGCAGAAAGAGAAGGAGAAGAAGGAGGACGAGAAGAAGGACGAAGCGAAGAGGGAAGGGCCAAGGGAGCGGGCAGGAGGCCGTCTCCACACCTGGTAGAGGACTCAGCAAGGCAGGCAGGCAGCAACACAGGGGAGGAGAGGGGGGGCGGCCGCGATCTACATTGCCCTCCGACGCAGAGGGGCGGCCATCGCCTGTTGACAAAGCATCCAGAGCCTGAACCGCCGCCATCGCAGCTTGCTTCGCTGATTTTTTAATTGCCTCTTTTTCTATTCGCCTAGGTCCTACTTTCAATTTTTGTTTGCAAATTCTTTAAAAGTTTTCAAAATGCATGAATGAACATACAAAATACCCCCAGATTCTGTAGAAGTTTTGAAAATGCATGAATGAAAATGCGAGGTAACAAGAGCCTTTCAGCGGTGGTGCTGGTACGTTGGATTCTACAGCCGAGCAGCCTGGTACCACTATCGTGATCACTGACTCCTGACTCGTGAGTCGTCATATTGTAAATTGTGTGCAGGGAGCAATGTGACTGTGGCTGACAATGCATACAAACTTTTACTCCTGATGCGTTGCTTTCTGGCAAATAACACCGCAAGCTGTCTGTGTTGCTACCCGTCTGAAAATCTAGCATGTGGGTAGGTTACTCGAGCTGCAAGAAATTGCCTGGCACTGTGGAAAAGCGCAAGAAACCAATGGCTTGGACTCGTGACTGGTTCCCGCGTCCCACGACCTACTTCGGTAGTTTCCCTGCACAAGCTTTTAATAAATTTCTTTTAACTTTTGTCGAGATATGCTGACAGCTAACAAAATAGTGAAACCGAATTACTTTGTTCATGAGAACTTTAATTCATGGCTTTGAAGTTTTAGTAGCTTGAAAGCTTGAAGAACTTGTACAGAAATTACCGGGATATGTCGCTGCAGTACCTAGGTGCCTAAGGCTTGAGATGCTTCCAGGCCTGTTTCAGCCTTCCCTCCTCTCAAATTCGGTGCGAGCAGCTCAGATTACGGAATTTCATGAGGGGTGGGCCCGAAAGTGCTTATTCAGTGTCGCGGGAAGCGGATTTATAAACTCTTCCCATTCCGTGCGGATTCAGCAATCTTTGTTTCCGGAGTAGTCCGCCAGAATATGGTGCGATAGCGTTTGAAGCTAAAGCTTTAGGGTTCAGTTTAGAATGTTGCGGTAGGCACTAACCAATGGATTGATTGAGCTGAGACTGATTTTTCCATTTTGTAAAGCCTGTGAAGCTTGATGTTTGAAATGGCTTCACGCTAAGGTTGCTAGTTGCTACGTTACGGAGAGTGTCTGCTTGAAGTATTACACTAGGCAAGCTTACAGCATTGCATTTTCTTGCACTTAGTAACCAGCTAGACGCGTTCATTGCATCGTTGTTTGATCCCGGTATTAACCACGAAGTCACGATTACTCTGTTAGTACTCATCCATACTCTATTCTTTGGAGCGAGCGTCAAGAGTTACACGCTTAGAGGGACAGGAGGTTATATTTTTGGACATCTTCCATTATAAAATCAGTATTCCTTAGCTAGTGCCGGCAAGTAGTAGACTACCTACCGAAGGCAGTGACACTACAAGATGAGGATGTCTAAGGCACCTGCATTGGCGGCAGTGCTTCTGCTCCTACAAGTATCAATGCAATCCGTTCAAGCTGATGATCCTTACCAGTTTTTCAACTGGAATGTCACTTACATTAATGTGGCTCTGCTTGGAGTCACACAGCGGGCAAGTATCTCTTACCTCTTTTCTTCTTGTACTATATCCTTGTTCTTGATGTATCATACACTTTCGTTGCACGGCTGTATACCTTGAGTTATCTATAGACTTTACATGATGCGAATTTTGGAAAACTTAGAATGGCATCAGTATGCTCAAGTCTATGGGTATAGTGTATCAGTTTTCAATTAGATAACTTTAAGCGCCGCTTGGTTCCGGAAGCCTAATTGATATCTTCAAATCAAAAGCAGGTCATTGCAATAAATAAGCAGTTTCCCGGCCCCGAACTGGATACAACTACAAACAACAATATTATCATCAATGTGCACAACAATCTTGACGAGTCGCTCCTTTTTACTTGGTATGATTTTAGCGCTCCACTTTTTGAGCTGTTTTTGTATGTCTTGTTTCGACTTCCAAGATTTTTCTTGTGCTGCAACAGAGCAAGAAGTCTCTCATAACTATATGGGATCTGCCGGTTTTTGAAGATCTTATCTCGTCTATTTTTATACGGTAGTGAGCATCTGTCTATTTTTTTCGGAAAGGCTGTAATACATGAGTGCTCCATTTGCTTCACACACGAAATGATGACAAGGCTGTTGTTCAGCAGTTTGTATTGTTACGTACCTCTGCTATAGGCCTGTACAATGCGAGAGCAGAATACTGTGCAGAAAGCTGCCTCTTACCTCAATTCAGTACACGGTTCTCAAATTTTCTTTCATGCTGTTAAACATTATTGAGCGACTGACTTACACGCTTTTATGCTTGGGTATGCCGGCACCTGTATAATGGTGCTACTAGAACGGCTTTCCTTATAACGTTTAAAGTGGTTTCTTTGTCATTTGCATCTATGTATGACGGCTTCAAGCATGCAGATCATGGTACTTGGTATCTGTAACTGGCATTTGCAGTTGCTCCCAACCAGGACAGTATTCTTTGTGTTGTTGCTCTTTTACTGTTTCGATCCTTATGCCATCTGATAACACTACGACTGTTGACTAGGAATGGCATCCAGCAACGTAGGAGCGCTTGGCAGGATGGTGTTCTTGGAACAAACTGTCCCATTTTACCGGGAAAAAACTGGACGTACCAGTTTCAGGCCAAAGATCAAATTGGAACTTATTTCTATTATGCAAGCACTTTGCTTCAAAGAGCAGCAGGAGCATTTGGAGGCATCCGTATACATAACCGAATCGTTATTGCTGTTCCATTTCTTCCTCCAGCTGATGATTACACTGTTTTGATTGGAGATTGGTACGCCAAGAATCACAGTGTAAGTTTACAGAGCCCAATGAAAGGATGTAGTATCTGAAAGCTTGGCCGAATTTTCTTCAACCGTCCCCTACCATCTGTTATACATCTCTGTACATCCGTTGTGTCCTCCATCATTTAACCAAAATGTTCGATGAATTATCAGCGGGTTACCTTCTTTTGATAAGGATTTAATCAGTTCTCTGTGTTGAAGTTTTTAATCATTCTCCATGGATGATTTTTACTTTTTCATGACTTCAGAGCTTGAGGGCAATTCTCGATGGAGGCGGTCAGCTCGGTGCTCCAGACGGCGTGCTAATCAATGGAAGAGCAGCGTTTGGTTCATTCTTCTCTGTGCAACAAGGTGAAAAATTCTATTGCGTCTAGAATTTTTGCTGCCAAATTTCAATGTGCAACAAGATGAAAATCCCCAGGGATAATATAGAAGATAAACTTCATTTGTTATGTTTGCTGAGTGCTCTTTGCTTGCATTTAAGTTAACCTGCAAGCGTATTTTGAACTTTGAAAGCTAAAAATTATACTGTTATACGGTGACTCTGCAAAAATTGCTGATAAATCCAACCGGCCTGATAATTTCTCATTGATTGTGAAATTCCAGGTAAAACTTATCGTTTAAGGATATCCAACGTCGGCACTGCGTCTACACTCAATTTCAGAATTCAGAATCACAAATTACTTTTGGTTGAGACTGAAGGATCTTACACTCAGCAAGTCTTTTATGATTCTATCGATGTACATGTTGGACAGTCATATTCAGTTCTTGTGACGGCAAATCAAGCCCCTGGCGACTTTTACATAGTAGCTAGTTCTAGATTTGGAGTACCTGTTCTTAATGGCATTGCCGTTCTTCATTACTCTAATTCTCGGGCACCAGCGTCGGGTCCTCTTCCAGCTGGGCCAGCCCCAGGGGATGTGAATTTTTCATTCAATCAAGCTCGTTCAATCAAGTATGAATCGCTCAAGATCTCTTCGTTTTTTAAATTTATTCATAAGAAGCTTGATTATTCGCTATACTTAATAAGTATGCTCTTTTGAAAGTTTAATATGATTGCAGCGATGTCTTGGTCTGTAATTGTTTGTGTGTTGTCTTAAATTCATGCAGACGAAATTTAACAGCAGGTGCAGCCCGGCCAAACCCTCAAGGAACATTCCACTACGGGCTTATAAATATAACCAGAACACTGAAATTTTTCAACTCTGCTCCAGTAATAAACCACAAGCAGCGTTTTGCCGTGAATGACATTTCTCACATCAATCCTGACACTCCTCTCGCTTTAGCAGACGCATTTAACATACCCAATATTTTTAATCTGAACTCTATCCCAGATTCTCCTCAGGGTCGCTCTGCCGCGTTGGGCATATCCGTCATAAATGGTGCCTACAGAGCATTTTTTGAGGTGATTTTTCAGAACAATGAGAATAAACTGCAGTCCTGGCACATGGACGGCTACAACTTCTTTGTTGTCGGGTGAGCAAACAAGCCCTTTTTTAATATCTTAGTAGAAATGTAAGCTGATGACGCTTTTTGTACTAAAAATCTCAAGCCAAACATCTTCTAGCTTTGTTCAGTAGGAAGTGCATTTGTGCTCCCACTTGAGAAAATGAGACATGCACTTATATGGTCCTATGTGCCTTTTCCCTAGCACAATACACTAACAAACTTTTATTCTTTCTTCTTTCTTTTGTCCAATGCTTTGATCGTGATCTGCAGATCAGTTTAATTGAAAACTGAGTCTGAGCTTTTGTTGTGGATACAGGTATGGTCCTGGTACATGGACTACCACGAGCAGACAAACTTACAATCTTTTAGATGCTGTTTCTCGCTCCACTACTCAGGTTCTTGTCTTACCCAAATGGCTTCACTGCACATTGTAAAGCAAAGTGAAATCTCTTCGCTGTCAGAATAGCAATGAATTCTTCCTAGTCCATGCATCCTTGCTATATTCTTTCCGCCACTGAAAATGATATTCTGAAACAGGTTTATCCTCAGTCCTGGACTGCTGTGATGCTGGAGCTGGATAATCCTGGAATGTGGAACATTCGTTCACAGACGTTGCAAAGGCAGTACCTTGGGCAAGAGCTATACCTGCGCGTGTTCAATCCAGAAATGCCTTCCATCACCCAGAAACCTCCACAGAACGTACTAAAGTGTGGCAAAGCTTTCTGAGGGTACTGAAAGAATGACAAGAATTGGCATACCCTCAATGCCTCTCCCTTCTTAGAAGTACTCCTACAGTAAACAGTCATGGCATTTGGTATTTTGTCGTAAGCCATTCTTACAAAATTCAATATCATAGAGAGCTTATTCATTTGCATTTTCCAGTAAATACTTCTTGAGCTGATGTGATTGCGTTATGTGATTGCTAGCTTGAAAGTGCCACAGCGTAGTTGCAAAGCTTTTACTTGTCCTCTTCTAACTCCCATCACATGCAATCCTTTTGCCTTTCAAGCTTCTACTTGTCGTACGTCTTTCCAATCTCATTTCCATACCACACTAGTTATCTATCTTTATAATCTCGTCGTCGTACCACTACATTCTTTTGACATACATTGATCAATGTGCTTACATAAAAGTGTTGACCAGAAATTTCTTCAAAAATTACTTTGCCACTTGGGAAAGATATTTCACTGGGGCAACTAAATGAATCAAAATAACATAAGTGGTTTTATTAAGAGCAAATTCTTGCAGCTTGGAATTGAAGCTATGATTACATACAAGTTGCCAAATCATGTCTCACTTAAGATTGATGTCAAACCCTCACATCAGGCACATCGGGTTTATCACTTACCTGACAAATAATTAATTATGTTAGGAACGAACATGTTAGCCTGTTAAGCACTTAGGAAAAATGTTCCCATGGTTTAGCCAATGGGATTGGAAAATTTTATAAGAACGTTCGGTGTTTGTCCTCTGTTATGCTTGTTCTCGATGGCTATAATCTGTAAGTAAATTTGAAATTCATTCTCATATAATATAACCTCTTGAGCTTTAGGTAAACCTCAGTAAATTTCTGCAATTTTGGATAAGAGTATTAAAATTTCTCCTTTTGTTTATTAGGCACTCCACATTTGAATTGATTTCTGCACAACTTGAGGTGCAAGTAAGGTAGTACTAAACAGGCTAACAACTAAAAAATCTTTTATGCTTGGCTGAATGAGCTTATTATTTTCTTAAAAGATATTGGTGGATACTTATTATAACTTAAGATTGAGAGAGCACACATTTAATAAATGCTTTGTCAAGGCACTAGGGTATATTCACTAGTGTATTTTCAATGAGAACATCTTGGGTGGTGAGTCAATGTATGTCCAAGGGGCCAATGTATGTGGGTGGAATGTTCAAAAGCCCCTCCTTTGTTTTGTTGTGTTATGATTTAAACACCAAAGAAAACAAAAGATGTGTTTGAGTGATATGGCAAGGTGTTACAACTCCTTAAGATCTTTGACTGCCTTGAAGGTTCTGCACACCCCATACTAGTGACGACACATCGTATCCGCCCATCCATGGGGTCGCAATCGACCCACTCCATGCACTGGAGCTATCAACATAGTCATGGTCGATTGAGCCTCCTACGATAACTGGCTCCCCATATCACCAGCCATCGGATAGACTTAGTGAATGGAAAGAGGGAAACCTCACCACTATATAGGCATAGCATAGCGAGTCCCTACATGGTCTTGCTTGCGACACGTGATCACCTAGGATGATGACGCGTGGCACCCAAACATGTTGATAACGTCGACTTGCGTCATGTCCCTTGTGAGGCCGTCACTGCAGGGCGTACCGTTATGGTACATAACATTCCCTCTTCCATAAAAATTTCTATGGAAAAAAACTAGGGAATCTAAGTCTCAAATCGTCTTCCTTCTTCTAGGTGTCCTCATCATCTGATTTGCCTTTCCAGCGAATCAGATGTTTAGAAATCAAACAATTTCTCAGTTCATGACGTCGAGTATCCATGATCCTATCTGGTTCATGGGGTACAAAGGCAGTCAAATCCTCCAAAAGTACTAGATCATATGTGAGAATCAGGTCATCTTTTCCACCCAGTCGTTCTTTTAATTGACTAACATGTAATACAGGTTGAACCTTAGTTCCAACAGGGAGTTCTAGTCTATACGCAGCCCTACCAATCTTGTTAAGAACTTTTGAAAGGACCGCTAAAACGTGGAGATAACTTCGGACATTTTTCCATTCGAAGTGTCTTAGAGTCTTTTGGGATTCTAAGATACACCCAATTACCGATCTCAAATTCTCGCGGAGCGCGGCTTCGGTTAGCATAGAATGGACTCAATCCTGAGCCGATCTTATGCTTTCCCTAGCCACCTGCAACATTTCCTACATATCATGCAATAAATCTGCTGCAGCTTGAACCTTGAGACCTTTGAGTCCAACGGAGATAGGGGAACGAGGCTGAAAGCTGTACAAGAGCACAAAAGGACTAAAGCAGTGGCAGAATGCTTCATACTAGCAAACTCAAGCATTGGGAGGTACTTTTTCCAATCTGATTGTTGCTTGGAAACATATGCGCGAAGCATATCTTCCATCGACTAGTTGACACGTTCGCTCTGACCATCGGTTTCTGGGTGATCTGTAGACGATAGACTTAAAATAGTTTTTAGTCTTTCAAAGATTGCCAGCCAGAACTTGCCAGTGAAGTTGGAATCACGATCACTAACAATATCGTTCGGCAAACCATACAACTTGAACAACTTTTGAACGAAAAGTTTTGCAAGTTCTGAAGCTTTGACGATAATTTTTGTTGGAATAAATTGCGCCAACTTGGTAAGCCTGTCAACTACTACCCAAGTGGCATCTTGGCCCTTTCCAGACTTGGAAAGTCTGACCACAAAATCCATGGAAATTCTTTCCCACTTCTTACTGAGAATTTCCAACGGATGTAACAGACTAGCTGCTTTGAGTCTTTCTGCTTTATTCACTTGGCAATGTTCGCACTTTTGAACATATGCCTCGACATGACCTTTCATTTTTGGCCAATAAAAAACTCTCTTAACAAGGTCAAGTGTCCTTTGTATACCAGGGTGTCTCGCACTGGGGCTATTCGTGGCACTCGTGCAGGATTTTGGCCCTAATGTCCACGATATTTGGCACACAAACTTTTCCTCTACGGAAAAGTAAACCATTCTGAATGAAATAATCATCAAGTATCTTCTCTTCGTGAGATTTCTTGAAATCCTGCTTTCCAAGATTATATCTCACAATAGAGCTTCCTACCAGGACTTCTTGCCAAATACGACCGAAGAACTCATTGGTTCGACAAAGATCTCGCAGAGAAATATACAACTCGGAATGGAACTTAGCAAAGCATAACTAATTAACCTCTCCAATTCAGCTCAAAGCATCAGCGACACAATTCGATGTACCCTGATGGTACTTAATGTCGAATTTGAACTCCTGAATGAGTTCCGATCGATGGGCCTTATTTCTTCCGTCTCTTTGGGCAGTCCTTCAAAAGGTGCCCCTTCTCCATGCAGGAGAAACACAACCCGTCGCTTTTGGCCTTATCAAAGTCAGCTCTTTCCAATCGAGGGCGCTTCTTTTTCTTTCCCGAAGGAAAAGCTTCGTCAACCACACGCCCTTTGCTCTTTTTAAAAGGAGGGCCCGTAGAGGGTTTGTCTTTGGATTCTGGCCTTTGTTGCTCTTTGCGGGTTACAGTTTGCGTATCGTCAAAAATCCGAGCGAAACGTACGACATCCGCTAAGAATTGTGACTGATTGCAACGGACCTCCAACTGATATTCTTGGGCAGGGCCAAAATGAAATGCAACTTAAGGAGCACTCAGTCAATGCGGTTAAAAAATCGCGAAGTAGCCTCTTGAAAGTCTTGCAGATAGATGTCCAAGGGCTTCGTCCTCATTTGCAAGGTGGCAAATCGACGATAATATTCAAAATCGTCAAGGATAGGCATAAAGGCAGCCTTAAAGGCTATCTGGAAATCATCCCAAGTAGTTGGGACTGTAGCTCCATCTTTAAGATCCTGCCACCATGAGTACGCCTTTCCACATAGAAACATGATGGCCGTAGCACTTCGCGAGCTATCTGGTAGATCGTGCATGGAAAAATGTGAAGTCCATTGATCCAACCAGGCCAAAACCACATCTTGGTGTCTATCCTTTTTCTCTCCGGTGAAGAACTCCGGAGTAAACATTGGGTTAAGTAGTGCTTGTCGAGATTGGGACATAGCCCGCATTTCGGCCTCCATCCGTTCATGTTTAGCCCACATGTCAACAATTTGTTGCTTCAACATATTAATTGCACGTGTCATATTCTCCATATCAGTCCCAACGAGACTTGGAGCCCGAGTTTCTTCCATAGGAGTGTCCATGGAAAAAGGAGTATGTAGCAACAAACTAGAGAAAAACCGGAGAACAACGCTATTAAAATCGTTAAAATCTGACAACTAGAAAAGAAGGGCTCAAGAAAACAAGTAAACTTGAGCACTAACAAACTCTACAAACAACTTTGAGAATGTATAGGAAAATGTGTGGAAATTCACACATGTGGGAATGTTCTAATGCGTGAAATTGATCTCCTAACAGGCTAGGCTGATGGCTCATGCACCATAGATCACCTATTGATTGAAATCCAAGATCAATCACAAGATCTAAGGCTAAAAGACCATTCTACATGCATTCATTTGTTACCAAAAGGTGTTTCACACGTGTGGAAGACTTCATGAAATAAACCAAGTCCCAACAAGTTCCTCTTCTCGGGTAGAGAGAGAAGATATTACTTTTGGGCTCATCTAGAGAGAGAAGACAATACAAGCAAAATTGGCAAATCTCCAAATTGACTCAAAAACTCATAGATCTCTCATACATTAATGAAGGGAATGAAAGTACATATAGAAACTCATGGAGATCCAAGCTTAATTCCTAGTGGACCTCTTAAACATAGCCTCTCCAATCCTATTGGATGTGTGATGCAACATCCCTCACTTTTGATTGGACCCTTCCAACACATCTCTCTCTTATGATTGGACCCTTTGACTTTTGCCACCACATAGGGTGCATCACTCATCAAACCTAAACTTGACATGTGTAAGCAACCTAAATAGCTCGAGTTACATCACACTTGAATTTTTGGGTAATCATGACAAAACATGTGTACTTGACCATTTGACCTCCAAAGCCAAAATTGGCCTTATCACCTAGTGACACAAAGATGCTTGACTAACAATCTTTATGATACCTCTAAAGTCAACATTACAAACTATTTCTAACTATTTTACACATGTGGGAACATGTTCCACACATGTGAAATGTACTCACAAACATAAAATCATAAAATAATCAAAATAGATTTTTGACAAATTTTCACAAAATGAACGTACATCTTTTACTCCCTTCCTCAAAGCTCTTCTCCTCTCCTCATGCAAAAAGGACATGTGAGGCCCATTAAAGGCCCCATTTGTCCCTTATAGGCTGTTCATACCATGTGGGGCCATAAAATGGTGCTACATGGCCCATGGACCTCGAAGGTTTACAAGTTTTGGTTAATGCCCCTTCTCTCACCTTCAACTCCTACGCACTACAGTTCCTCTCCAACCTTTGGAGATCTGCAGGTACAAAGGAGGAGAAGAAGAGAAGTACGAACAAAGAAAGGACAACTAGTCCAAGTCCAAGTATTGGCTTTATTTCAATCTTTTAACATGATTTAGTTCAACTTTGAAGAGTATAATTCATAGGTTGCATAAGATTTACATCTTGGAACTTACCTTTTCAACTTACCTTTTAAAGTTTAGATAAATAAAACTTTGGTATAAAAGTTTTCATAGCAATTTGCTTAGTGAGTGGGGCCGTGTGGAAGCGCGCGGCCTCCCCTCCCCTACCTGTCACATCACCTATATCAAAGGAGAGGAGTACATTCAAAAGATCCCTCCCCCCTCCCATGAAAGAAAATCAGTAGGCCACAAGCATCATGAAGCCTATCCGCGCTTCCCCACCTCCCTTGCTTCAAAAAAGAAGTCACCTGCCAAAATTCAAAAGACAAAAAAACATCTCCACCTTTTGTTGATGCAAGCCCAAGCTTTGATACCAATGTAAAGATAGCCTTGTGTAGATCTTGAAGAACCTACTACAAAACAAAAGGATAACTGAGGAATCAAACCACCTAACCAAAGAGAAACTAATGATCAATTATCAACAGCTTCACCCCCAAGCCACAATGACTGACTACAAGAGAGGAGAGTTTTTTGGTAACTGAAAATTGAAATTTGAAAGTGGAGTAGGGTGAGTTTTTAGACCCCAGTCCAAGTAGGTGGTTTCTGTAGTTTTTTATTGTTTCTTGCTTAGGAATTAGTGTTATGAATGTTCTCCATAGTCATAATTGTATTTCGTTGAAAATGTTTTATGTGCACTTTTCATGTTAAAAGGTGCTCTAAGTTTTTTTTTTTCAAGCAATCACCTTTTAACGGGTGAGATCAAAATTGAAATGCATTTTTTTGAAATGAATATGGCAGTGAAAGGTTTAAAAATCTTCAAAATGCAAGCAAACATGCTAGGGAAGCTCAACTTGCCAAGGGACATTGGTTGGCCCAAAACATGGCCCCTAAGTGGCAGTGGGTCCTTGCCATGCCATCTGCCACATAGTGGCAAGTGCTTGTTAGTGCAAAAGGGTGGAAGGCCCAATTTTTTTCCCTGGACCAATGGGAGAACTCCATTTTAAATTTTGGACTTGCCAGACATTGTGGTGTGAAATGGCTCTGAATGTGAGAAGATGGGCGTTCCAATTTTTCTCTTGGACCAATAGGAGAGCTCTATTTTAAATTTTGGACTTACCAGACATGTTGTGTGAAATGGACCTAAGGATATTATTTGAAATGATGCCTATGTGCTTGTTGGGACCCACACCTTTTGGAGTCTCATGCTTCTTGGAGAGAGGTACATAGAGCTCTCTCTCTCTCTCTCTCTCTCTCTCTCTCTCTCTCTCTCTCTCTCTCTCTCCTTTGTATTATCTCTTGTTCTTTGAATATAGCATATCTTCTCCTTCTCTCCTTCTCTCTCATTGCTACACAAATGCTTCTTGTTCTCTACTAGCATTTCACATGGATAGAGGGTGAAGCCTTACATTAGTCTCATTTTATTTCACATTTAATGAGTATTAAACACACTATACATAATATCAACACCAATATCTCCTTGTAAAGTTTTACAATGTGTGTTCTAATAGAAAATAAAGTGCAAACAAATTTTTAGTAACACGGAATATTTTCAGAAGGGTCAAAATCCAAAAAAAAAGAAGAGAAATTAACCATTTAGCATTTTTGTAAATTTTGCCCAAAAACATGTTTTTTCACTTAAAAAATTCTCAAACTTCAAAAAAAAAAAAACAATGAAAGAAAAAAAAGTAAAATTGAGTAAAAAAATTAGTACACCATCTCAAAAGAAATTAAACTTTTCAATAAAACTCAAAATATCAAAATTGTCCAGTAGTGAACAAAATACAAAAATATTTATGATTTATTAATAGCACTTATGTGTTTGATTTTATTCTATGTATGTGTTGTGAATGTGTATTGAATGCATGATATCTTAGATGCCTAAATTAATTGCACTCTTCATGGTAGTCTTAGATGCCTAGCTATGATATTCAACTAAAGTTAATCCAGTGAGGTGGATGCATTGTGCTTGCTTGTGGTACTGATTTGTGGGGTGTTTACTTCCCATAGGCTTGCCGCAAGAAACCATCTATGGATTGTTGAAGGTGTGGTGAATGCATTGTGAAATGCTTGCTGAGTGTATTTGATTAAGCATATCATGAAAATACTGTAAAGATATGCTTGAATGCATAGTAGAATGCAATGAAATGCAATTTATATTGCTTGTAATGAAGAACCAAGAAGGAAGTGAAGCCATGCTGAAATTTCAGAACGATCAATAAGCTTGGATCGCTACCTTTTAGACTTGAAACATGTTGGATTTTGCAGCCCTGGATAGCTGTTTTCTTAAACCTAATAGAATCACTCTCACAGCCAGACTTTGCAGCCCTGGATTGGTGCCTTGTTGCTTGAATTATCAGCATCCTGATCTTTATGTGTGAAAATTCCATGCGATGAACATGCCATTTTGCCCTGATTCCACCATGACCTACCCATTCTTGTGCAGGAAATTCTCCAGGATTCTTTTGCAGAATTCAGCGGTATTCCTTCTTGGATTCTCCAATACTGCTGCACTGATCTGTAGAAGAGTTTTCCTCTTTGCAGGCGCGATGGCTGCTCGGACTCAGTTCAATGAATGGCTTGTTCTGTCAGAATTGCAGGAATTTTATTCAAAAGACTTTAGATGATTGAGAGTTCTTGAAGTACAATAGGCTCTAACTTCATGATTTTTTTTTCAAGTTGAAGGGGATAAGATAGTGCCTGGTGGACTTAAAATATAAGGGGAAGGTCCCAAACTTCATCAAAAATATTCAAATAGATAATTTAGTTAATTTCAAATGAGATTTTAAATTGGGTATTTTCAGGACTGTCTTAAATGATCAAAGGTTGTCCCTCTACATCAAAATAGCAGAAAAGACAAAACAAGAGTTAAATTCAGATGGAAGCTTTTTATGAAAGTGCAACAGGCAATGGTAAAGAGCCTCAACTGCAAGGATTGAGAAAAATGCCAAAATCTTTTCCCAAGTGCATGTGTTGTCCAAAAGGGCAGACATGTTGAGGCTGTAGAATTAGATGAGAGTTTAGCAAGTTCTGTTAATATGAGATTAGTTGGTATATCAGTTTTGCCTGATGAGTTTCAAGAGGTGGGTAAGCTGGGCCCCTCTGAAAACGGTATTGTTCCATTTGTTAAGGAGCCTCAACCACTTGCGAGTGGAGTCGTTGGTGATGAAGGAAATCTGGCCGAGGTGGTTAAGCAAAGATATAATGTAATTGAAGAAGTTGTTATTCAGGACGGGACAACACCTCCAACAGATATAGGGGTTGGAAGGATTGCTTCTCCATATCCAAATGATCTGATTGAGAATTTTTGACTATGTTATTGAAAACATTCAACAAAATTATATTTTTAAAGAAATATTTGATTCAAAATATTATTGTATTTATGTAGAAAATGTTTATTGTTTTAGTTATCTTTTTGTTAAATGATTCTATTGTTAAATAATATTTGTTAGAAATCAAATATATATTTTTGAATTCTAGATTTGTTTAGTTTACTTGATTGTTAAAATACAAATATCAAATTACAAATAGATTATCAAATTTATGTTAAAGTATTTTTTATTGATTTTTTTACTAAAAAAATCATTTTTAAAATTTTACAATCACTTATTTAATCTAACAACTATTTTTCATACTAACAAATGTTAGCATCTGTGATAACACAGAAAAAAATAAAAAAATAAAAAAATAAAACTCCGTGGCATGTGTTTTGTAAAACCACGTGTGAGTGTTTGTTAATAAACTTTCGCCATGGCATGTGTTTGTAAGCCCATGAGTAGAAGCAAAAAAATAATAAAATAGTTGAAACTTAGATTTAGAAAGACTTAGGAAACTTAAGATTAGAAATATTTTATTTTAAGTTTTCCTAAGTTAAGAAACTTTGAAGTTCTAAATCTTAAGTTAGAAGTTCTAGAAAGGCTAGAAATAGATTAGTCCCATAAGTTAGTGGATACTTATGGAAGACCCTCCTTGCCATAAAAGGAGAGTTTGTCTTGTAAACAACACTCTGAGATTATGCTGAATTGCTCTCTCTTTGAGATTATCATTCTATTTCTTTGTGTTCCCATTGGAAGGTGCATAGCTTGAGGGAAGGTGCTCGGGCCTCCTCTTGCCTCCTTTCATTGGATTATTGTGGCATGCTTTATTTGTTATTTATTTAGTTAGCCACAATTTATCTTTCAAACCCTCTGGGTGTTAATTTAGGTCCTAGTTTAGCAACCTTGCTAGTTGGGTTCACCTTAGCAAGGATTTTATTATTGTTTATAGTTAGCTTTATTTCTGTTTCGGGCACTAGTTGGGTAAGCCTTAGTGCTCATCTTTGTTGATTATTTCCGTATCTCTGTTGAAGCTTGTGGTAGAAACTTAGAAAGTGGACGATCCTCTCTATACTACACTACATCGTGAATAGATCTAGCCAAACAGTGACAAACCAGATTTACTTTCAACAACAAATTGCACACAAATGATATTTTTTGAGTCAATTTAATGTAAAATTTTAAAAATATTTTGCAATACTTCGTCCAAATTTTAAATATTTGCAAAATATACAATCTTGCAAAATAATTAACTCATTTCTAAATTTAGGATTAAAAATTACTTGAATTTAAAAAATTGTAAGCTCTTTGAGAAAAATTGGGTCTTGTGCCATTTTTCGTTTCATAAGATTTCACGTTTTGTGATTTTGCCTGCTAGTTGTCTATCCGGTGAGGGTATAGTCTTATGGTGGCAATAAGATTTTCATAGATTGAGTCTCAGTCGCTCATTTATGTTAGCTTTCGTGTCGTGTGTAGCTATGGTGATTGTTGTGGTGATCTGTATACTGCACTAGATCCTATAAAAAATTTAACTCTTTGATTTGTCCTTCTTGCCTTCAATGGTAGATGGTGAAGTAGTAGTACCTTCTTCTTTGGATCTGTAGATCAAATGAAGTAAAATGAGAATAATGAAAAGTGAATCCAAACTGGTGTCACATCCCTACTTATAGATAAATCTAGGGTTACGGTTTCTGGTTCACCCAAAAACCATGTGCCATAAGAACTTGACTATCTTAAAAAGTTATAAGCCAAAGTGCATTTAAAACTACTTGGGTCCTTTCTTATTTTTGGCCCATTGGAGGATAGATCTATTTCTACTTCTCGCGCCATTGGCTTATGAGTACAGTGCACCTTCTAAGGGTGTCTGACGTTATATCTACAAATAGATCTGAGTCTTTTTGCCGACTCGACCATATGCTTTTATTCCCATCACCGTAAGATGTATTGGGGAGGCACAGGGATTTGTTTCCGCTCGTTGGTTGGTCCATGACTTGTCGACCTTTTCTGATATTGGTGTTCCTGGTAAATCTGGATTATGGAACTTCGTTTCGGTTACTTGTCGACGCTCCTTAACGTAGTTTGGCGGCACGATTCCTTTATTTGATATCCATTATGCTCTTTTGGCATCTATAATCCATTAGAAGAACCTTCATTGGAATCATCTAACATGGCTTCCATAATAGGTCCAAGTGTCTCTAATCTCAACTATCCAAAAAATCAATGGAATAAATTTGACTATTTTCTAGCATTACTCACTAGTTTTATGCTAGAAATGAAAAATATGACTATATAAAGAGAGAGAAACTTTATCAGCCTTAACGCACTAATTTCACACATGTGGTCAACACTTTGTCTTGGATCCTAAAAAAAAACTTTTATCTTAGTTGGCCTCAAGTTGATATTTGCCAAATTTAATTGGTTTTTCAAATGACACCTTGTTACTACTGTGAAGAATTGCAAAAGATGATCTATGTTAGATATAGGGGTCTTATGTTTTTTACATCAAGCATCTAGGTGTAGGATGTTGATAGGAATAAATTTGGCATAGATGGCAAATTATGCATTTCCACTTGTAATGCCACTATTGAGCCAAAATAGAGTAAGAGGCTAAACACGTGCCAATTAGAGTGTAGACAAGTGTAAAGCTTTTGTTTGATGAATTCCAAGAGGTCCAATAGGATTTAGAGGTGGAACCTTGTGAGGTCCAATAGGAAATTGAGGTGTGCTTGAATATAGTCCAATAGAATTAAGAGGTGCATGGATCAATGATCCAATAGGATCAAGAGGTGACAAAATATGGTCCAATCATAGTTAAGCATAGTGGTAGCTCGTGGACCTACTAGTATCACTGTACTCCTCATTTTGAATCTAATTGATTTGGTGATTTCATGAATTTTGTGAGTTATTGGATTTCTAGCTTTCTCTCTCTACTCGAGAGCTCATGATGCATTTTCTCTCTCTACCCGAGGAGAGCAACTTGTTTTTACTTAGATTATTTTTTGAATACTTCCCACACGTGTGAGTGAGAGTTGGAAGTGATTGAATGCATGTAGTAGTGTGTTTTTGCCATAGGATCCAAGATTGATCTTGAATCTCAATCTAGTCTTGATCTTGGTGCATCTACACACCTTAAGAGATCACAAGTACATGTAGTGGACAGTCCACACGTGTGAAATTCAACATGGTATCAGAGCCTACCTAAGGTTACCATGCATTTTGATCTATCTAAGTGAAAAAATTTTCATCAATCTTGAGCTAGAAGTTGTCAAGGCCCATTTTCCTAGCTATCTTGTTCAATCTTGGATCAAAAGAGATCAAAAGGACATTGATTGGGTCTGACCTGGTATTGTACGGAATCAGGTGCTCAGACACGTGTGAGGAACATCCAATTTCAGTTTGGAAGTTCTCTCTCATGTTTGATCCATTTATCTTGCTTGATAGCTTGTTTTGAAGCTATTTTTGTCTAGTTTTTGTTGCAACCAGTTTCATTCCATTTGGTTGAGCCAATCAAAAGCTATAAGCTTTTGAAGAGGGCTAGGTAGGGCACCTAGACCTGGGTGGACACATTTGGTTTGGTCAAGAGATTGCTTGGTTGATCCAAAATCACAGTTGTATGCTTGCCAATCTCATCTATATGTGATCTAGGCACTATTTTGAGATCTTAGCCATTTTGCTTCATGCAATATCATTGTATTTGAGTCAAATTTGGTTTCTTAGTATATTTCACACGTGCTAAGAGTGTTAGATCCTAACTTTGCATATCCTCCATCATTTGATGTGAAATAGATCTTGTTTTAGAGAGATTTGAGTAGCTAGTGAGAATCAATTCACAAATAGTTGCAAGATCTTTCATAGGAGGAGATTGTACTCAATTATTGGATCCTATTGAGATTGTGTAGAAACATTTATTGTTCATCATTTGAGTTTTCTTGACTTCAAATGTCTTCAATGGGTTCATCCTTGTTGGAACCAAGTGAAAAATTGACCACTTCAAATTATTCAATTCGGAAAATGAGGATGGAGTCCATCTTGATCCTTCAAGACGTGATGGACATAGTTCTTGGCCTTGAAGAAGAACCACAAGTTCTTCAAGAGGTTCAAAAATACAAAAAGAGAGCTAGGATGGCTCTCCACTACATTAAGATGAATGTCTCTAATGAGATATTGAGGGAGATAGGTACTTGTACAACATCCAAAGAAGCTTGGGATTGTCTCAAGACTATCTATGAGGCTAAGAATACCTCTAGGCTTCTCACTCTTAGGAATCAAATCTTTCAAAGTAGCCAAAAGAGTGATGAGAGTGCATCTAGTTATGTTTTGAGAGTAAAAGATATTCATAGAGAGCTTGCTTGCATGGGTGATTCCATCAATCAAAATGAGCTAGTTCAAGTCATTCTCAATGGCTTGAGAAGTGAATTTGATAACCTTGTCCAATCCTATGCCATTAAGGAGGAGCTACCAAGTTTGGAGGCTCTCCAAAGTGTGCTAATTTCAGAAGAATCAAGACAAGAGTACAAGCTCTTGAGGATGGACAGGCTTTCTCTCACTCATAATGATGGCAAAGCTCTCTTTGCCAAGGATGAGCACAAAGGGAGGAGCAAGAACCAACATCAACAATCCTCAAGCAAGGACAAAGTCAAATCCAAAGACAAAGATGAGGAGGAAGACGATTCCTCTAATGCTTCATCATCCAAGCTCAAGAAGAAGAAGATCAAGTGCTTTTATTGTGGCAAGAAAGGTCATTATGCCACCGATTGCTTCAAAAAGAAGAATCAACTCAAGCAAGCCAATATTACCAATGAGAAGGAAGACACTATTGCAAGTGATGGAGAGGGATCTCTTATGGTCTCTCGTTTCTCATCTACTCTTTTCAAGAAGGACGACCTATGGTATATTGATAGTGGAGCCTCTTCACATATGTGGAGAAGCCATTAATTGTGCAAATTATCTTTGCAATAGGCTCCCACATATAGCTCTTGGAGGAAAGTCACCATATGAAATCTTATTCTTGAAGAATCCTAAGGTTGATCACCTTAGAGTTTTTGGATGCTTATGTTTTGTCCATATTCCCTTGGAAACAAGGAAGAAGGAAGATCCTAGTGCATGCAAAGGGATCATGGTTGGATACTCATCCACCAAGAAGGCCTATAGAGTCTTTATACTCTCTACTTCTCAAGTTATTGAAAGTAGAGATGTTGTCTTTCATGAAGATCAACACTCATCTTTTGAAGAGGCCGAGATCAAGAAATCTATGGATGCATCATCAATTATTGATCTTGAAGACAATCATGATGTGATGGGGTCGAGATTTGAAGAAGACTCTCCTCAGATTTTCTCACCAAGAAGATCCATGAGAGATAGATCCGAGCCTAAGAGGCTCTCATATGATGACAAAGGCAAACAAGTGAATCTTGAACTAATTATGTTTTTTATGTCTCTCATGAAGAGCCAAAGAATGTACAAGAGGCACTCAATACCAAGGAGTAGTATGATGCCATGAAGCAAGAGTATGATGCATTGATCACCAACAATACTTGGGAGCTTGTGGATCTTCCATCCAACAAGCATGTGATTGGTTTCAAGTGGGTATTTCGGATCAAGTTCAATCATGATGGCACCATCAACAAGCATAAAGCAAGATTATGTGCCAAAGGATTTGCTCAAATCCATGGTCTTGATTATGAGGAGACCTTTGCACCCATTGTAAAGATGGTGACAATAAGAATTCTTATTTATCTTGCTTGTTTTTTCAAGCGGAAGGTGTTCCAATTAGATGTATCCAATTCTTTTCTAAATGGTTATCTTGAGGAGGAGATCTATATGGAACAACCTCAAGGATTCATCAAGGATGAGTCCAAAGTGTGCTTGCTCTTCAAAAGTCTTTATGGACTCAAGCAAGCACCAAGATCATGGTATTCAAGACTTAACTCTTTTCTTATCTCACTAGGATTTACTCTTAGTGACTATGATCCTTCCGTGTATCTAAAGTTTGTTGATAGCAATATTGTCATTCTTCTAATTTATGTTGATGACATTATTCTTTGTGGAAGTTGTATCAAACTAGTTGATGAAGCCAAGCTAGCACTTGGATGTGAGTTTAAAATGCAAGATCTAGGAGAGATGCATTACATCCTAGGCCTAGAAATTGATTTTTATGAAAATCATGTCTTTATATGCCAATCTAGATATGCTCACTCTATGTTGAAAAAATTCCATATGGAAAATTCTAAGAGCATAGATACTCCAATGGAGCAAATTGTAAAAGATCCTAATAAAGGTCATGAAAGATCCTTTGAGGACATCACACTTTTTAGGAGTCTTGTAGGCTCCTTAATTTGGCTTACCATTACTAGGCCCGATCTAAGTTTTTGTGTGCACAAATTGAGTCAATTTATGCAAGATCCTAAGATACATCATTGGAAGATGGCCAAGAGGATTCTTAGATATGTATCTTCATCTTGTGTTTATGGTCTACTCTATAAAAGTGAAGATCTATCCATTATTGGCTACTCGGATTCGGACTTTGCAAGTGACAAGTTGGATCGAAAGTCTGTTAGTGCATACACTATCTTTCTTGGAGGCAATCTAATACCTTGGCTTTCCAAAAAGCAAGATACTATATCTCTCTCTTCATGTGAGGCCGAGTACAAAGCACTCACTACAACTACCAAAGAAGTGCTTTGGATCAAGAGGTTATTAATGGAGCTAAAGTGCATCAAGGAGGATGATCTACCAATGATCAAGTGTGATAACATCTCGGCCCAAGCTCTTGCCAATAATCCCATATTTCATGCAAGAAGCAAGCACATAGAAGTGGCACACCATTTTGTGAGAGAAAAGCTTATTGGAGGAGAAATCTATTTGGAGCATGTCAACTCGTCCTCCTGTATTGCCGATCTACTCACCAAGCCTTTAAGCAAAAGTGCTTTCATCAAGCATAGATCTAATCTTGGAGTTATATCAAGATCAATGCTCAAATCCTCATAGATAATTTTTTAGTAGGAGTGTGAAGAATTGAAAAAGATTATCTATGTTAGATATAGGAGTCTTATGTTTTTTACATCAAGCATCTAGGTGTAGGATGTTGATAGGAATAAATTTGGCATAGATGGCAAATTATGCATTTCTACTTGTAATGCCACTATTGAGCCAAAATAGAGTAAGAGGCTAAACACGTGCCAATTAGAGTGTAGACAAGTGTAAAGCTTTTGTTTGATGAATTCCAAGAGGTCCAATAGGATTTAGAGGTGGAACCTTGTGAGGTCCAATAGGAAATTGAGGTGTGCTTGAATATAGTCCAATAGAATTAAGAGGTGCATGGATCAATGATCCAATAGGATCAAGAGGTGACAAAATATGGTCCAATCATAGTTAAGCATAGTGGTAGCTCGTGGACCTACTAGTATCATTGTACTCATTTTGAATCTAATTGATTTGGTGATTTCATGGATTTTGTGAGTTATTGGATTTCTAGCTTTCTCTCTCTACCCGAGAGCTCATGATGCATTTTCTCTCTCTACCCGAGGAGAGCAGCTTGTTTTTACTTAAATTATTTTTTGAATACTTCCCACACGTGTGAGTGAGAGTTGGAAGTGATTGAATGCATGTAGTAGTGTGTTTTTGCCATAGGATCCAAGATTGATCTTGAATCTCAATCTAGTCTTGATCTTGGTGCATCTACACACCTTAGGAGATCACAAGTACATGTAGTGGACAGTCCACACGTGTGAAATTCAACAACTACAAGCAAAAAATAATACGCCAAATTTTGGGTTTTTCAATAGTGGGTTTATTGAGTAAACACTAGTGAGCAATCTTGAGGGGTTAACCAGAGAATAGTACAAACTATATGAGAGGTAGGAAAGATCAACAATACCTTTGGCGAAATAGAGTGTAACGGTTGAACGTTATCCAAAATTGGCCATGTTGTCTAGAACAAGATTTCTTGTAACCTCTAATTAGGACAAATGGATGTTTCTCCTATGTATTCTCAAAGATCTTTGTGCTACAACAATATTTCTCTATATAGTCAATGCTTTGTCAATGATTTTTAGCATGACATCATGTGTGTGATGATTGACTAATTGATATTCAATGCTCTTTTTTTCATTACACATAAGTTAAGAAATGTATCAATAGGACTATAGTTATTGACTGCTTTGCAATGCAAGAACGCCGCTTGCTCTTTGAGTCAACAACAACATATCTTGTGAATCAATTGCAATTGCTAACTAGTTCCATTGCCTAGACATCAACCACCAAGTCTCGCATGAGCCCAAGTATGTCAAAAAGTATGTGCTTCATTGTAGGATAGGTCCACACCTTAATATTTACTTCAACACAAAGAGTTGTATATATTGACTCTTGAATGATATTTGGATAAGCTTACAAATGATCACAATTGTCTTGAATAATTTGATGAATAGGTAGTTGCTATGAAATGTCTAGGATGTGTTATCAATAAGGCAATATGCACATGAATCTAGAAGAGCAATAGTATAGAATAATGAATCTCTTAATGACGACGATATTTCATAGTATAGTTATCCATTTCAAGTTGAAGATTATTAGAATGCAATAATGTGGACATGAAGGTACACCAAGCTCACTTATGAAAAGGCATTTTCAATTATATATATGTATGTTTGACATGGTGAAGGCATAAAAAAAGTTAATCTATGCTATGATATAAAAAACATAGATACTTCATAAATACATTTAATAGAGACCATTTTTTCTTTATAAGTATATGAAGATAATAAAAATACAAAAAATCATCAGCCGCCCTAGCTCAGTCGGTAGAGCGCAAGGCTCTTAACCTTGTGGTCGGGGGTTCGAGCCCCCCGGGCGGCGTTTTTCAAAGCTCCTTGGATTTTGCTAGTGTTGTTTTAAAAATTACAAGAAAACCAAGAGATTTGTTATATGATATGTTTGTAAGATGTACAACTAGCACCATGAGATGCATTATATCTTTAACCTCTTATTTTAATAATTAGTACACAAATATTATGGACAAGATTCAAAATGATCAATTCTTTAAATTTTCAATACTTTATTTTTCATTCATTTAAACTCTATATGAAGTAAAATCACAATTACACTTTTCTAAAAACAATAATCATAGTGGGATATCTTAGTAGATTTAAACATGGAAAAATGAAGGATAAATCATTCTCTTGTAAGTGTCAATTAATTTTTCTCTTACATGCAACTATGACTAGTTGAAATAATTATCAATGTTTGAAATTATTCCCTCAACATTAGAGTCCAACTCAAAAAAGCTATCTTTCTAAATTTGTCTTGCACAAAATTTCTTATTGGTTGCAATAAAAAACCTTCAAAAATTTATATAGAATTTTCAATTGAGTATTTTGAATGTAGTATTGGGGATATCTCCAACAAGGAGAGCTGGAAAAGAAGAAGACAAGGAAGCAACAAAAGAAGAAAGCTGTCCAACAGAACAACAACAATCATAAGCAGTCACAAAAGGCCCAGAATCAGCAACCTTCTCAGAACCAGAAATAACTCTTCTGCAGGTATTGCAAGAGGATGAATCATGAAACAGCTAGATCAACAAGCTCATGCAGCCAACACCAAGCAAAAGATTGAAGATGATGAAGAGCAGGAAGTCTTCATGGTGAGCCATCACCATGTCGATGATCAGAGGAATGGTTCCTCGATTCTAGAGCAACACAACATATGACAAGCCATCGAAAATGGTTCATCAATTATTTAGCCTACAACACCAACAAATTTGTCCACCTTGGAGATAGAATCTCCCACAGAATTGAAGGTGAAGGTACTGTTAGAATGAATTTTCCCAATGGACTGTCAACGCTGATACCAAATGTATTGTATGTCCCGAATTTGAAGACAAATCTGTTGTCGGTCAGTCGAATGACAAACTTAGGACATAGGGCAGAGTTTCAGACAGATTCTTGTCAAATTCTTGATAAGAGCAGGAGAGACTATCAAATTGTCAACCCTCTTGTCTGCCAAAGTTGTATCATAGGAAAGCAAGCAAGAAGGCCATTTAATTCAAAAATTTGTTGGACATTGTACATACTGATATATGTGGTCCGATGCAAACACCATCATTTCTTGTGCTAAATTATTTATTACATTCATAGATGACCAGACCTCCATTGCAATGTCATCCATAGAATCTGAATACATTGCAGTCTCTCAAGCTACCAAAGAGACAATTTGGTTGAGAAATTTACTATCTGATATTGGTCTCAGACGGTCTGCTCCAACAATGATACAATTTGATAATCAGAGTGCTATTGCATTATGTATCAATCCTAGATTTCATTCTAGAAATCAAAATCAGACATCACTACATCAGGAGCATGATACTCAACAAAGACGTAAGTCTGAAATTTTGTAGAACCTTTTACATGGCAGCTGACAAAAGAATTGAATTAGGAAGCACACAAGAATTTTTGTGCTATCTTGAATTTGCAAATCAAGGCATTCAAGGATCCAGATTGGGGGGGGGGGGGGGGGGGGGGGGGGTGTTGGATTTCTATCCTCTCCATCCCTATCTTTCTCTCTGCTAATCTAGATCCATTAATTATGCTGTTATAAATATTCATACAATCGCATACCCTATAGAAATACAAGGACAGTCGATGACAATTTACAAAAATACAAGCAAAGTCGATGACAATGTTCCATCAACTTGTCCGACATCGATTTTTTCTACAAATGGTTATGAGCCCGACATAGACTTAGCCGAAGTTGACTTTTGAAGACATGAGAGTAGCACTCGACTTGTCCGAAGTTTGTGACTTATCCGACGTCTCAGACATCTCAGCCTTCTCGACTTGTCCAAAGTCTGAACATTGTTCGAAGTCTTCGACTTCTCAGCCTTGCCCAACTTCTGAGTTTGACATCGAAGTTTGTCGAACCTCCGACGTTGACTATTCGACTTCTTCAAAAGTCGATGTAAGTGCCAACTCTCAAAAGTCGATATCATCAAATTGGTAGCTCAACAGTACATTTGTCACGACCGGACAAAATCTCCAACTAAATCAGATATTGTCCGAATGCGACTACCAATAGCACGTAGTGCCTTAATCCTGTTTGTAAAATACTCATTCTTTTAATCGGTTAGCCATGTGTATATATACAACAACTTATCAGTTGCTTCTTTTAAGCTCCATGAACATCCAAAGCGTAATTGCATTTTTAATTCTCTTTGTTATTACAGAGTATTGACTCAAAGAGAATGCGACTCTATTCTGCATTCAGATTGTATTTTCTACACGACTAATCAATCATTGTTCCAATAATCTAGGTTGTGTATGTTGAAAAGTCAATCTCTAGGCCCAGTATGTCATGGATCTCTCCTAGATTTTGCATTTTAAACTCACTTCCAAGTGCTAGCTTAGTGTCTTCAACTAGCCTGATACAACATCCACAAAGAATAATGTCATCAACATAGATTAGAAGAATGACAATATTACTATAAAAAAAACTTTAGATACATGGAAGGATCATAGTCACTAAGAACAAATCCTACTGAGATAAGAAAAGAGTTGAGTCTTGAATACCATGATCTTGGTGCTTGCTTTAGTCCACAAAGACTTTTGAAGAGCAAACACACTTTGGACTCATCCTTGATGAATCCTTGAGGTTGTTCCATATATATCTCCTCCTCAAGATAACCATTTAAAAAAACATTGGATACATCTAATTGGAACACCTTCCATTTGAAAAGACAAGCAAGAGAGATAAGAATTCTTATTGTCACCATCTTTGCAACAGGTGCAAAGGTCTCCTCATAGTCAAGGCCATGGATTTGAGCAAATCCTTTAGCACATATTCTTGCCTTGAACTTGTTGATGGTGCCATCATGATTGTATTTGATTCGAAATAGCCACTTGCATCCAATCACATGCTTGTTGTTGGATGGTGGATCAACAAGCCCCCAAGTATTGTTGGTGATCAATGCATCATACTCTTGCTTCATGGCATTGTACCACTCCTTGGTATTGAGTGCCTCTTGAACATTCTTGGCTCTTCATGAGAAACAAAGAAGGCATAACTAGTGGAATTAAGATCCACTTGATTGCCTTTATCAACATATGAGAGACTCTTGGACTCGGATCTCTCTCTCAAAGATCTTCTTGGCGAAAAAATTCGAGGAGTCTCCTCTTCAATTCTTGACCCCATCACTTCATAATTGTCTTCAATAGCAATAGTCGGTGATGCATCTAGAGATGCTTTGATCTCGGCCCCTTCCAAATTGGATTTTTGCTCTTCATGAAAAATAACATCTATACCCTCAATCACATTGTCTGATTGGAAAAATTACCTTCCACTAGTGGAATTTGCATATAATAGTGCAAAACACTCAACGACCGGATTCAGCCCTTTCATGCTTATGTATAGAATCAACCTCGATCACCAATTAGTTTTGGCATGAAGAACCTTAGGGTGCAAGCCGCAACTGATTTCCTTGCGGATATGTAAGAAATGTTACAGCTGGCTAAAGATAGCATAAGAAGTGCCCAAGACAGGGCAAGACACTATGCTGATCTATCTCAGAAGCACAAGGTATTCATGGTCAATGACTGGGTGTTTTTGAGGGTCCCTAGTTAATCTAGGAGTTTCAAAACGGGTAAGTGTGCAAAGTTGGCGCCTAGGTATTGCAGTCCTTTTAAGGTTATCCAAGTGATAAACAAGGTTGCATACAAACTAGACCTTCCAGCTAACGTCGAAATTCATCTTGTACCCTCATTGGGAGTTGGGAAAACCCTGGTCCTTGTGGAAGATCTAGTGGAGCTTCTTCGTGATGAGTCCGCGAGTGGACCACCTGAACCCGAGGGGATTGTTAATAGCTGGCATAAAACTCCAAGGAATAAAGTGCTTCGGAAATTTCTAGATAGGTGGAGGGGCAAATCAGAAGAAGAGGATACCTGGGAAAAGGAGGCCGATCTCCAGAAGACTTTTTCAAATTTTTTCCTACAAGGAAAAAATTAAGTTTAGGGGGAAGGAGTGTTACTTACCTATGTAACCAGCAATACTTCAGTGACCCCTATATGTCCATTTATTGTTGGGGGCTAAATGGCAAGTTACCCTTGGATAAGAAGTACCCTTAGAATTAAAGGTAGGTGCCTTTGGATAAGGACAGGAAAGTGACTATACCTTGGTCGAAGGTATAGAATCAAGATTTTTTTGGATAAGGGATACCCTTAGGATTAAGGATATGTGCTTTTAGATTAAGGTACTAGTGTCCTTGGTTAAGGGCAACTAGGTGTCTATGCCTTGGTCGGAGGTTTGGAACCTAGTGAGGTGCTAGAAAGTCATTACCATGGGTGTATTGGCTATTTTTCTAAACCTTGGGCCTCAACCTTGAACCATATCACTTTATTGGTCTTGGATCAAAGTATACAAGCACAACGGGCACTGGGACCTAGTAGGAGGGCGCACTTCCAAGGGGTCCATTGAGTTCCCAATTCCCACAAGAAAAGCATTCAAAGAGTCATAGGTTATGGAAGAAGTCTCTTGACCTTCCATAAGCCTATGAAGGTCCTTTAACTCCCCTAGGCCTCTCTCTTTCTCATTGGTTGTGCATGGAACTCCATAGTGTATTGGAGGGTGCCAATTGCCATCTATACAAGGGGAGAAGGGTACCCATTGGGAGGGGGAGAGATCTCTCTTGTTTCCTATGCTTATGCTCTAGTGTGGCTACTAGTGTATAGAGTGTTTTCTTGTGTGTAGTATGCTTAGGGTTTGGATCTTGCTTATGGTATGGGACATACATAGGGTTTGGATCTTGAGTATGCTATGGTGTGTGGTGGTATGCTTGTGGTTAGTTATTGGTTAGCAAGTGGGTGATTATGTAGGATTCAATGTGCTAGTTAGCTAGCTATGGTTGGGTGGTGAATACTTGAGGCCACTTGTTATCTACCTTTGTGATTAAGATTAGGGACACAAGTGGAGGAGAGATCCATGGAGGCTTGAAGATCCTTACTTGCAGGTGGAGGCATCCTACCTTGGAGTTGGGGAGCATCTTAGAGCTTGTAGGTTACTTGGAGGACCTTCGGAGGCACTACATTTGGATTAGGAGGACTTCCTGACTTCATTTGTAATATGAAGGTACTATTTTTTTCATGGCTTCTAATGTTCAAGAGGTTTCTACGTGTTATGATGCAATCATTAAGAGGGAGTCTTGTGGAGGAAAGGGCAATGGAAGAGTGGTTTTTGGGAAGATCCATGTCATGGATCTCACATCTCTTCATCAACTCAAAGCATTCTATGATTATGGTGAATTTTTCACTCATGGTTGAGATGGCAAAAGGTTCATTGGAGAAGACTACATGGAGCAACTCGAGAGGCTATTTCTTCAACGAAAATGAGATTTCATTGGTGAGCTTATTGAGATTTGTTATGTACTCAAGAGAGCTAGATTGATTAGGCTTGATACTCATCTTCACCTACTCTACTTCATGTTACATGAAATTTTTGGAATCTATCTTTGCTTTATGACAAGTAAGGTCAAGGGAGAAACAAGGAAGTGTTGTTCAAGTTTACTTTACTTGTTCTATCTCATGTTTGAGTAATTTCATGTGAATGTGTGCAAATTGTCAAGATATGCTGAAACTAGTTACATTTTTTTGCATCATTTTGATGTTGGAGTTATATTAGAACTATTGGCTGGTTTTACTGATGGAAATGAAGCTAAAGGAGGCTCATTATATCACTCATTCATGGCTAAGTTCTCAAGTGTTGAGCTATGTGGTGTCAATGCTTGAAGATTGTCAATTTTTGATGAATCTATGGTCATTTTCTTGTGTCAAATAGATGGTTTTTTGTGGAAAGATGGCAATGTATGCTTATTCATGGATTTTCATGGTGGAGCCTGAATCTAGCCCCCAAGCCATGCCATGTGAAAACAAGAGGAGAAGAGAGCAACTAGTAACCTAAACCCCAAGTTGTCGACATAAAAATCTCTACCTCATTATATAGAGTAGATTCTTGTGCATGAACCCATGCAATCCCCATGCAGGTCAACTATAAATAGGTCACATCTTCATGCAGTCCTCCTGCCTATCACTAGAGGAGTTTTTGATTGCAAAAGGGCCATATAAGAAATCGTGCCTTAGTAAGAGAATGTTAGAGAGAGAATGATAAAATGACCGAAACTTTTTCTCATTTTCTTAGTTTCTGATGCTGCCTGCCGTCTAAGTTGTGTGTCTGGCTCATTTTTTGAAGTATATTAAAATTATGCATGAAACAAGGCATGCTACCAAGAAACAAAGCATGCGCTACAAGCGGGAGAAAATTCCCTCCAAAATTTCATGTGTAAAGGAGTACACAACTCCTAAAGCCCATGATCAATATTTGTAGATTGAAGTTTTACATAAATAGAACCTCTAGTCTTTTAGTCATGTTGTCACACTAATTTGCATATCAGCTTGTCGAATACTTGTGAGTCTTTCTGAGAATGACTTTGAGGAGCTTTGTGAGGAAGTTTTAGCAATATGGGCTCTTTTTGCAGTTTTTTATTGATGCTATATGTCTTGGTTTTGTAGGTGCCAATTGCTTTTCGTAGAGTTTAGGTTTATTGTTATTCTACTCTCCCTTAGATTAATAAATAAATTATTGTAGATAGTGTACTGGTGTTTCTAGCTTCTTGGTTGAGTAAGATGTTCCCTCTGTAATTAATTTATAAAAGTGATATTTTTATCTTTTTACTTTGTTGGATTGTGATATGGGATTTAGGCAATAGAGAGTACTCTAGATTTTCAAACAAAAACAAGCCCATACTTTACTTTTTCTTGGTACTAATATGTATAGGCAATTATTGAGGTGAGATATCCCTATCACGTGATGAAGAACATTTTTGGTAAGAGTACTTGTCTATTCTCACGTGGTTCCAATATGTACGGACTTGCATTTTTGGTAAGAGAACTTGTCTATCCTCGTGTGGTTTTGATATGTACGGATAATAGCTGAGGTGAGATATCGCTATCATGCGAGGATATGCACTTTTGGTAAAAGTGTTGAATTTCACACGTGTGGATTGTCCACTACATGTACTTGTGATCTCCTAAGGTGTGTAGATGCACCAAGATCAAGACTAGATTGAGATTCAAGATCTATCTTTGATTCTATGGCAAAAACACACTACTACATGCATTCAATCACTTCCAACTCTCACTCATGTTGAATTTCACACGTGTGGACTGTCCACTACATGTACTTGTGATCTCCTAAGGTGTGTAGATGCACCAAGATCAAGACTAGATTGAGATTCAAGATCAATCTTGAATCCTATGGCAAAAACACACTACTACATGCATTCAATCACTTCCAACTCTCACTCACACGTGTGGGAAGTATTCAAAAAATAATCTAAGTAAAAACAAGCTGCTCTCCTCGGGTAGAGAGAGAAAATACATCAAGAGCTCTCGGGTAGAGAGAGAAAGCTAGAAATCCAATAACTCACAAAATCCATGAAATCACCAAATCAATTGATTTCAAAATGAGGAGTACAATGATACTAGTAGGTCCACGAGCTACCACTATGCTTAACTATGATTGGACCACATTTTGTCACCTCTTGATCCTATTGGATCATTGATCTATGCACCTCTTAATTCTATTGGACTATATTCAAGCACACCTCAATTTCCTATTGGACCTCTCAAGGTTCCACCTCTATATCCTATTGGACCTCTTGGAATTCATCAAACAAAAACTTTACACTTGTCTACACTCTAATTAGCAAGTGTTTAGCCTCTTACTCTATTTTGGCTCAATAGTGGCATTACAAGTGGAAATGCATAATTTGCCATCTATGCCAAATTTATTCCTATCAACATCCTACACCTAGATGCTTGATGTAAAAAACATAAGACCCCTATATCTAACATAGATAATCTTTTTCAATTCTTCACACTCCTCCTAAAAAATTATCTATGAAGATTTGAGCATTGATCTTGATATAACTCCAAGATTAGATCTATGCTTGATGAAAGCACTTTTGCTCAAAGGCTTGGTGAGTAGATCGGCAATACAAGAGGACGAGTTGACATGCTCCAAATAGATTTCTCCTCCAATAAGCTTTTCTCTCACAAAATGGTGTGCCACTTCTATGTGCTTGCTTCTTGCATGATAAATGGGATTATTGGCAAGAGCTTGGGCCGAGATGTTATCACACTTGATCATTGGTAGATCATCCTCCTTGATGCACTTTAGTTCCATTAATAACCTCTTGATCCAAAGCACTTCTTTGGTAGTTGTAGTGAGTGCTTTGTACTCGGCCTCACATGAAGAGAGAGATATAGTATCTTGCTTTTTGGAAAGCCAAGATATTAGATTGCCTCCAAGAAAGATAGTGTATGCACTAATAGACTTCCGATCCATTTTGTCACTTGCAAAGTCCGAATCCGAGTAGCCAATAATGGATAGATCTTCACTTTTATAGAGTAGACCATAATCACAAGATGAAGATACATATCTTAAAATCCTCTTGGCCATCTTCCAATGATGGATCTTAGGTTCTTGCATAAATTGACTCAATTTGTGCACACAAAAACTAAGATCGGGCCTAGTAATAGTAAGCCAAATCAAGGAGCCTATAAGACTCCTAAAAAGTGTGATGTCCTCAAAGGATATTTCATCACCTTTATTAGGATCTTTTACAATTTGCTCCATTGGAGTATCTATGCTCTTAGAATTTTCCATATGGAATTTTTTCAACATAGAGTGAGCATATCTAGATTGGCATATAAAGACATGATTTTCATAAAAATCAATTTCTAGGCCTAGGATGTAATGTATCTCTCCTAGATCTTGCATTTTAAACTCACATCCAAGTGCTAGCTTGGTTTCATCAACTAGCTTGATACAACTTCCACAAAGAATAATGTCATCAACATAAATTAGAAGAATGACAATATTGCTATCAACAAACTTTAGATACATGGAAGGATCATAGTCACTAAGAGTAAATCCTAGTGATATAAGGAAAGAGTTAAGTCTTGAATACCATGATCTTGGTGCTTGCTTGAGTCCATAAAGACTTTTGAAGAGCAAGCACACTTTGGACTCATCCTTGATGAATCCTTGAGGTTGTTCCATATAGATCTCCTCCTCAAGATAACCATTTAGAAAAGCATTGGATACATCTAATTGGAACACCTTCCACTTGAAAAAACAAGCAAGAGAAATAAGAATTCTTATTGTCACCATTTTTGCAACGGGTGCGAAGGTTTCCTCATAATCAAGACCATGGATTTGAGCAAATCCTTTGGCACATAATCTTGCTTTATGCTTGTTGATGGTGCCATCATGATTGAACTTGATCCGAAATACCCACTTGCAACCAATCACATGCTTGTTGGAAGGAGGATCCACAAGTTCCCAAGTATTGTTGGTGATCAATGCATCATACTCTTGCTTCATGGCATCATACCATTCCTTGGTATTAAGTGCCTCTTGTACATTCTTTGGCTCTTCATGAGAGACATAAAAAACATAATTAGTGGAATCAAGATCCACTTGTTTGCCTTTGTCAACATATGAGAGCCTCTTAGGCTCGGATCTATCTCTCATGGATCTTCTTGGTGAAAAAATCCGAGGAGAGTCTTCTTCAAATCTCGACCCCATCACATCATGATTGTCTTCAAAATCAATAATTGATGATGCATCCATAGATTTCTTGATCTCGGCCTCTTCAAATGATGAGTGTTGATCTTCATGAAAGACAACATCTCTACTTTCAATAACTTGAGAAGTAGAGAGTATAAAGACTCTATAGGCCTTCTTGGTGGATGAGTATCCAACCATGATCCCTTTGCATGCACTAGGATCTTCCTTCTTCCTTGTTTCCAAGGGCATATGGACAAAGCATAAGCATCCAAAAATTCTAAGGTGATCAACCTTAGGCTTCTTCAAAAATAAGATTTCATATGGTGACTTTCCTCCAAGAGCTATATGTGGGAGCCTATTGCAAAGATAATTTGCACAATTGATGGCTTCTCCCCAAAAATCTTTGGGCAAAGATGCCTCAATTCTCATAGATTTTGCACATTCACATAGAGATCTATTCTTTCTCTCGGCCACTCCATTTTGAGATGGAGAGTAGGCACAAGAAAATTCTCTTTTAATGCCTTCAAGCTCACAAAAGTCTTGAAATTTATTGGAGATATATTCACCACCTCCATCACTTCTAAGAGCTTTAATCTTGAATGAGAATTGCTTCTCTACATAAGCTTTGAAAATAAGGAAATGATCAAACACCATAGATTTTGAAGCAAGAAGATATATCCAAGTGAATCTTGTGTAATCATCAATGAAAGTAACAAAACAAGTGGCTCCTCCCTTGCTTGTAGTTGATGAGAAATGCACATCCGAGTGGATTAACTCCAAAGGATGCTTGCTTTTGATAGAAGATCTTGTAAATGGCTTTTTGTGAGATTTAGCAATAGCACAAGCCTCACAAGGCTTGATCTTCTTGGAGAATGACTTTGGCAAGCCAATAGCTTTGGATTCTTTGATCATAGAGAGCATGGATTTGTAGTTGGGATGTCCCAACCTCCTATGCCATAATTCCTCCATAGAGAGCTTGTTCACAAGAGCAACATTACAAGCATTCACATACTCATTTGGATCTAGTTTATAGATGCCACCAAATCTAGATCCTAATGCAAGTATCTCATCATTCTTCTTGATAGTGCAAGTATCAACATTGAATTTTACATCAAGGCCATTATCAAGCAATTGACCAACACTAATAAGATTCTTGGTAAGCTTAGGTACATAAAGAACTCTAGAGAGAGAAAGAACTTTAGAGGATGCAAGCTTCAAGGGAATGTTCCCTATGCCTTCAATAGGACATTCAAAATCATTTGCAGTGTATATTGATTTCTTCACTCCATCATAAGGTGCAATAGAAGAGAAAGAGTCCTTGGAGCTACACATATGTGAAGAGGCTCCACTATCAATATACCATAGGCCGTCCTTCTTGAAAGGAGTAGATGAGAAACTAGAGACCATAAGAGATCCCTCTCCATCACTTGCAATAGTGTCTTCCTTCTCATTGGTAATATTGGCTTGCTTGAGTTGATTCTTCTTTTTGAAGCAATTGGTGGCATAATGACCTTTCTTGCCACAGTAAAAGCACTTGATCTTCTTCTTCTTCTTGAGCTTGGATGATGAAGCATTAGAGGAATCATCTTCCTCCTCATCTTTGTCTTTGGATTTGACTTTGTCCTTGCTTGAGGATTGTTGATGTTGGTTCTTGCTCCTCTCTTTGTGCTTATCCTTGGCAAAAAGAGCTTTGCCATCATTATGAGTGAGAGAAAGCTTGTCCATCCTCAAGAGCTTATACTCTTGTCTTGATTCTTCTGAAATTAGCACACTTTGGAGAGCCTCCAAACTTGGTAGCTCCTCCTTAATGGCATAGGATTGGACAAGATTATCAAATTCACTTCTCAAGCCATTGAGAATGACTTGAACTAGCTCATTTTGATTGATGGAATCACCAATACAAGCAAGCTCTCTATGAATATCTTTTACTCTCAAAACATAACTAGATGCACTCTCATCACTCTTTTGGCTACTTTGAAAGATTTGATTCCTAAGAGTGAGAAGCCTAGAGGTATTCTTAGCCTCATAGATAGTCTTGAGACAATCCCAAGCTTCTTTGGCTGCTGTACAAGTACCTATCTCCCTCAATATCTCATTAGAGACATTCATCTTAATGTAGTGGAGAGCCATCCTAGCTCTCTTTTTGTATTTTTGAACCTCTTGAAGAACTTGTGGTTCTTCTTCAAGGCCAAGAACTATGTCCATCACGTCTTGAAGGATCAAGATGGACTCCATCCTCATTTTCCAAATTGAATAATTTGAAGTGGTCAATCTTTCACTTGGTTCCAACAAGGATGAACCCATTGAAGACATTTGAAGTGAAGAAAACTCAGATGATGAACAATAAATGTTGTTACACACTTTCAATAGGATCCAATAATTGAGTACTATCTCCTCTTATGAAAGATCTTACAACAATTTGTGAATTGATTCTCACTAGCTACACAAATCTCTCTAAAACAAGATCTATTTCACATCAAATGATGGAGTATAGGCAAAGTTAGGATCCAACACTCTTAGCACGTGTGAAATACACTAAGAAACCAAATTTGACTCAAATACAATGATATTGCATGAAACAAAATGGCTAAGATCTCAAAACAGTGCCTAGATCACATATAGATGAGATTGGCAAGCATACAACTGTGATTTTGGATCAACCAAGCAATCTCTTGACCAAACCAAATGTGTCCACCCAGGTCTAGGTGCCCTACCTAACCCTCTTCAAAAGCTTATAACTTTTGATTGGCTCAACCAAATGGAATGAAACTGATTGCAACAGAAACTAGACAAAAATAGCTTCAAAACAAGCTATCAAGCAAGATAAATGGATCAAACATGAGAGAGAACTTCCAAACTGAAATTGGATGTTCCTCACACGTGTCTGAGCACCTGATTCCGTACAGTACCAGATCAGACCCAATCAATGTCCTTTTGATCTCTTTTGATCCAAGATTGAACAAGATAGCTAGGAAAATGGGCCTTGACAATTTCTAGCTCAAGATTGATGAAAATTTTTCACTTAGATGGATCAAAATGCATGGTAACCTTAGGTAGGCTCTGATACCATGTTGAATTTCACACGTGTGGACTGTCCACTACATGTACTTGTGATCTCCTAAGGTGTGTAGATGCACCAAGATCAAGACTAGATTGAGATTCAAGATCAATCTTGAATCCTATGGCAAAAACACACTACTACATGCATTCAATCACTTCCAACTCTCACTCACACGTGTGGGAAGTATTCAAAAAATAATCTAAGTAAAAACAAGCTGCTCTCCTCTGGTAGAGAGAGAAAATACATCAAGAGCTCTCGGGTAGAGAGAGAAAGCTAGAAATCCAATAACTCACAAAATCCATGAAATCACCAAATCAATTGATTTCAAAATGAGGAGTACAATGATACTAGTAGGTCCACGAGCTACCACTATGCTTAACTATGATTGGACCACATTTTGTCACCTCTTGATCCTATTGGATCATTGATCTATGCACCTCTTAATTCTATTGGACTATATTCAAGCACACCTCAATTTCCTATTGGACCTCTCAAGGTTCCACCTCTATATCCTATTGGACCTCTTGGAATTCATCAAACAAAAACTTTACACTTGTCTACACTCTAATTAGCAAGTGTTTAGCCTCTTACTCTATTTTGGCTCAATAGTGGCATTACAAGTGGAAATGCATAATTTGCCATCTATGCCAAATTTATTCCTATCAACATCCTACACCTAGATGCTTGATGTAAAAAACATAAGACCCCTATATCTAACATAGATAATCTTTTTCAATTCTTCACAACTCACACGTGTGGGAAGTGTTCCAAAAGTATTCTAAGTAAAAACAAGCTGCTTTCCTCGGGTAGAGAGAGAAAAACCATCAAGAGCTCTCGGGTAGAGAGAGAAAGCTAGAAATTCAATGACACTCAAAATCCACTCAATCTCAAAATCAATTAGATCCAAAAGGAGGAGTACAATGATACTAATAGATTCATGAGCTACCACTATGCTTAACTATGATTGGATCACACTTTGCCACCTCTTAATCCTATTGGACCATTGATCCATGCACCTCTAAATTCTATTGGACTATATTCAAGCACACCTCAATTTTCTATTGGACCTCACAAGGTTCCACCTCTAAATCCTATTGGACCTCTTAAGCTTCATCAAACAAAAGCATGACACTTGTCTACACTCTAATTGGCACAAGTTTGGCTCTATTTTGGCTCAATATTGGCATTACAAGTGGAAATGGATAATTTGCCATCTATGCCAAATTTGACCCTATCAACATCCTACACCTAAATGCTTGACTATGAAATTCTATGACACCCCTATATCAAACATTTTGATTTACTTTACAATTCTCCACACGTGGGAACATCCTCCACACATGTGAGATTCACTTACAAACTTCTATCATAAAAAATACCAAGCTAAATTTTTGCCAATTTCTCACACTCCTCCTCAAAAAAAATAGCTTGGAAAGGTACTAGATCACTTGAGAAGTTTGAAAATCTTTTTGAGTGGATCCTTTGGTATGCATAAGAAGTGAAGATCAGCCAAGGGATCCATCATAGCATCACCCTCACCATATCCATGATAAGATCTCTTTGGTAGAGATCTCTTGCCAATGCCTTTGAAGAGTGCTCCACCAATATGCCACTATTATCATGGGCTTCCTCCATGCTTGATGATGATCTTTGCCTTGAAAGTTCCACTTGCATGATGGATGCACCATAAATAGAGAAATCTGAGGCTTCCAAGCCTCATAAGGATCATGGAGATCAAGATCATAAGATGTGAAACAATGATGATTATCAAGATTATGCTTTCTAGCTTGACTAGTCCACATACAATGAACTATATCCATGATGGATCTAATCTTGATATCAAAGACTATCTTGATCTTTTTTAGGCTAGTTACTCTCTCAAGGATGTAAGTGTCCACTTTGGATGCTTCACTTAATCTCAAGAGGAGTTTACAATTTGCCTCAAAACATGTGAAAACATGATTTTCAAAAAAGTGAGTACCAAGCTCAATCTTGTTCTTACTAGAACCAAGAGCATACTTTTGACAATACAATATCTTGCTTTCAAAAAGTATTGGAAACACAACTAAGTCAATAATGACAAGAAACATGTCCATACATAAGCATCATACAAAACTAGTATAGCTTTTCTTGGACTTTGAGATCCAAAAAATTCAATGAAGCAAGATAGCATTTCAAGCAAAGGAAGAGAAGCATATATGAATGTGTTGTAGTAGATACAACATGAAATATGCCCCTCTTTGCCATGTAAGGTGAGCCATAAAGACTCGACCATGCATCTTGAAGATCTTCTTGAAATCATATGAAGAAGTAACTCCTCCTCACACATTGGCCCCATCATAACTTGAATACCTTCAAAAAGGATAACTTGTGATGCTTCTTGAGAAGCCTTGATCTCGGCCACTTCCAAGATTGAATCTTCATGCAATATGACATCTCTATTCACCATCACATTTGAAATAGAGAGTATAAAGACATTAAAGGCCTCCTTGATGGATGAGTATCCAATCATGATCCATGAGCTTGGATCATCCTTCCTTGTTGTTTCCAAGGGAATATGTGCAAAGCAAGCACTACCAAGTTCACTAAGGTGATCAACCTTAGGCTTCATCTTGAATAAAACTTCATATGGTGCTATTCCTTCAAGAGCTCCAATACTCCTCAAATCTTTGATCTTCAATGAGAATTTCTTCTCAACATATGCTTTGAATAATAAGGAATAATCATACACCATAATACTTGAAAAGAGAAGATATGTGCATCTTGTGTGATCATCCTCCTTTGAAATATTGGACATATAAGAAACATCAAGAGAGTTTGCACTCTCACTTGGATCCAATTTGTATATGCCTTCAAATCTTGATCCATATGCAAGGATCTCACCATCCTTCTTAATCACACAATTGTCAATATTGAAATTGACATCAAAGCCACTATCAAGAAGTTGGCCAACACTTAAGATGTTCTTTGTAAGCTTTGGGACAAAAAGAACATTGTTGAGAAAGAGATCTTTAGAAGATGCAAGCTTCAAGGGAATAATCCCTACTCCTTCAATATTGCACTCATGCTTACTTGCAAAGTATATGGTCCTCTTGACTCCATTATAAGGCATAATAGATGAAAAAAAGTGCTTGGAGCCACACATATGTGAAGATGCTCCACTATCAATATACCATGAGTCATCCTTGTTGAAGGTGGAAGAGGAGAAGCTTGATGCCATAAGAGAGCCTTCTCCATCACTTGCAATATAGTCTTCTTTCTCATTGGTGATGTTGGCTTGATTGAGTTGATTCTTCTCCTTGAAGCAATTGGAGGCATAATGGCCTTTCTTGCCACAATAAAAGCACTTGATCATCTTCTTCTTGAGATTTGAATTAGAATCATGAGAGGTATTCTCCTCCTCTCCATCTTGGTCTTTAGCTTTGTCATTAGAGAAGTGATGGTGTTGCTTCTTACTCCTCTCTTTGTGCTTGGCAAATAGAACTTTGCCATCATCATGATTGAGTGATAGCTTGTCTATCCTCAAGAGTTTGTACTCTTGTCTTGATTCTTCAGAAATAAGCACACTTTGAAGGGCCTCCAAACTTGGTAGCTCCTCCTTAATAGCATAGGATTGGACAAGGTTGTCATATTCATCTCTCAAGCCATTGAGAATGACTTGGACTAGCTCACTTTGATTGATTAAGTCACCAATACATGCAAGCTCCCTATGAATATCCTTGACTCTCAAAACATAATTAGATGCACTCTCATCACTCTTTTGACTACTTTGGAATATTTGATTTCTAAGAATGAGGATCCTAGAGGTGTTCTTAGCCTCATAGATGGACTTGAGACAATCCCAAGCTTCCTTGGATGTAGAACAATCACCAATCTCCCTCAATATCTCATTAGAGAAATTCATCTTAATGTAGTGGAGAGCCATCCTAGCTCTCTTCTTGTATTTTTGTACTTCTTGAAGGACTTGAGGCTCCTCCTCAATCCCAAGTACAATGTCCATCACATCTTGGAGTATCAAGATGGACTCCATCCTCAACTTCCATATTGAATAGTTGGAAGTAGACAATCTCTCACTTGGTTGCAACAAGTATGAACTCATTGAAATCATGTAAAGTGGAG
>CM055105.1:29413481-29541040 GCA_029204225.1 Diphasiastrum complanatum | reverse complement strand
ATTTGAGTTAGCAATCTCACTTATATGTCAGTGGTGTATGGGGGAGCATTTGAAGTCATTTAACTAGCGATTGTCTTTGGCACCAGATTTACTTCCCTTGTTGACTCTAGGCTCCTCCCTTGCCTCCTACCTCCATCATTGTTTCTACATCTAGTGCATCTTGCCTCCTACCTCGAGTGTTCGTTGTCTATTACATCTTATGCCTCTTGCCTCCACTCTTGTCTCTACATCTCATGCCTCTTGCCTCCCACATCCATTGTTGCCTTTGCATCTTATGCCTCTTGGCACTTGCCTCCACTGCCTCATGATGCATCTTGCCTCCTACCTCACTGTCTCCTGCCTCTAGACTCCAGCCTCCTCCACTACTGCCATCTATGTTGTTGCTACCTTCATCTAGCATCATAGTTGACTCCGTTGCTACCTCCCTTGAAACAAATATCTTAGTAGGCCCCCATAAGTTGAATTAAGTATGCTCTGATTATTATTTCAAGCTATTGGATAAATTTAATGACACTCTAAGTAGAAGTTAGGCTCCACCCTTGGGCTTGTTTGAGGGAGAGCATATTTTGAGCCACCTTTGTGGTGACAATGGTGGGCTCCCAATAATCTAAGTGTGAGGAGATATGATACCACACCCTCAAAAAAAAATTCTTCTCAAATCTTTACATACATCTATTTGCCAATCAATAACTGGTTTCAACAACATTTAGTTACAAGAAATTCTTTGTAATGGCTATGTGCTATCGATGAATCTCAATAACCATTTGTGTACCTGATAATTACGGATATATCTTTGGTGCATGATCATTTAATAGTTAGGTGCTATTGATGAATCTATAACTACAATGGTTGTTTGTTGCAAAATTACTCTTCAGTTCTTGATTGTTCTAAATTCATTTTTGGTGCGCGGCCATTTTACTTGACTAGGTGCTACTCATGAGTTTCTAGTAATTTTTTGTATGCCTGATAATTGTCGATTCATTTTTTATGCATGGCCATTCCTTTGGGTAGGTGCTATTGATGAATGCATAATTATCTGTTGCATGTTTATTATTTAAGAATTGTGTGCATTCTATGACTGTGTTGCTTAAAGATTTTAAAATTATCTAAATGTTTCAATTTTACATTTTTAGTATATGTTTTTATTTTTGTACGTGATTTAGTACATTTCAATTTTGTATTTCATATTTTCAATTACAACAGATGCTTGCACTTTCATATTTTTGATATTAATAAACTCATTAACTTTTTGTGATTTGTAGTAATTTGATTGTGATTCATGAAGTGGGCTTTATTACGAAGCCGGGTCTATAAATTGTTATTCTTAACTAGGAAAAAATATTTTTTTTTATATGCAATTTGTTGTTAAAACAGTTGTTCTACAATCAAATTTTTTATTGTAAATTCAATATTCCGGCATTAGTAACCGTTAAGTTTTTCCGCAAAAATTATGGGCGAGCAAAGAAAAATTCTTCTCAGATCTTTACGTACATCGGTTTGGCCGATTAATAAGTGGTTTCAACAACACTGAGATACGAGAAGTTGTTTGTAATGAGGCTTGTGTGAGAGCACTTACAAACAAAATAATTCAAGCGGCGTATAAAAAATATAACTCCAACGAAGAAAAAGTCATAGAAAATATTTCTAGTTTTATTGGAAATGTCAGTAAATGTCTTCAGGACTTGGGAGATGAAGTTCCCTTGGGGGTAGATAGAACTAAATTAGAATATTGGGACAAGTTGTGGAGAATACAAAAGAAAAAAATAAAAGAGCTAAACACATCGAGTCACAATTGTGTTATCAAAAAAAAATGTGATTGGAACATCAATGCCATTCACATGTGGGAGACAATTCATCAATCAAGTTTAAAAAACAAATTTTACACGGACTAGCAGCGAGTGTCAGGAATTCGAATGCACTCTATCAATGGGAATTCCAAATGATGCAATTGTTTGGAAAGAAAGAGTCGGATCTGGTACATTTGGAGCCTGTTTTAAAATTGAAATCATCGAAATTATCTTTTGTTCCTGAAGGAGTTGTTTTTGCCGCAAAGAGATACAAAGGTGGAGCGGCAAGATAGACAGAAATCCTTCGCGCAAGAAGTTAGTATTGATATTGCACACCTGGGAATGTACGGAGTATTGGACATACACGACAACCTCCTTTGGTCTCTATCTTCCCGTACTTCAATGGAGGTAGCCTGGACAATACGATGATGAAACTACCAATCAAAAATGGCTCGTATCAAAAGAGCCATGGCAAAGTTGCAGGGAAATGGTATGATAAAGAGTTCTCAAGTAGACCCTATTATAGCGTTAGATGAGATGGTCAAGACAAAATCAATTTGTGACCACGTGTGTGGCATCTCACATGCTTTCGTGCAAACAATGGCATTTGCACATAACGAATTCCTTTTACATTGCGATTTGCATGCAGCTAAGGTCATGATCGATTTTCACCAACCACATGCATCCCAGAATTGGTGTTATCGATGAACTCCTGTGGTATTGATCCAAACACATACAAGGAAGGCTTCCAAACAAATTTAGCTCTAAGCAGATTCATTCAACCAAAGAAGCACAAAAGAGGTCAATACATCAGTCAATATCATGGAGACCCAATCGAAGGTATATTCTATTCTTATTCTTTTATAATTTTATAACATTCTATTTTTCTAAATGTCCATTTTTAGTCACCTAGTACAAAAGCTATGAATGTTAAATACATCTTTTGAAATGCCATTTTTATTTCAGGGTTTTTAAAACATCTATATAACATATTCTCCATAAATATCCCTGCAACAATCACAACAAATCGACCAGCAATACAACATTTCGATGCTATGTTAAATAAGAACTACTACACAATGAGAAATCTTTACTTCGACTACAAGATTCCAATCGATGATTGGAAAGATATGAGTCGTGCCGAACTGAACGCAATCACAATGGATTTGAGAAAAAAAATTGGGCCACTTGTCAGATGATGGTACAAAGCTAACGGATGGCTCGATTCAAATTGACACGATTTTGGAGATTCTCGAAGGCGAACTTTCTGCAATGATCACTAACCTAGTAAGTGTGTGTTGCCATCTACATTTCCATATATGTGATTATAAGTAACCGTTTTAACCCATTACATATTAATACAAAATTTCTTTGTTGGAAGTATTTCTAGTGTGTGCGGTGGCTAGATCTACTTACGGGTGTAGTATAGGGATGTAGAGATTCGTCCACTTTTGAAGTTTCTACAATAAGCTTCAACAGAAATACGAAAAGAATCAACAAGAATGAGAGCACTAAGGCTTACCCAACTAGTGCCCAAAACAGAATAAAGCTAATTAGTAACAACAATGAAAATCCTTGCTAAGGCAGACCCAACTAGCAAGATTGCCAAATCCTACTTAATACCCAAAGGGAGATAATAAGAATTGCGGCTAAACTAAGCAATAAAAAAATCAAACCATGCCACAATTAAAGACCAATGAAAGGAGGCAAGAGGAGGCCCGAGCACCTTCCCTCAAGCTATGCACCCTCCAATGAGAACACAATGAAATGCAATATAATCACAATAGTAATTTTGCCTTAGTCACAAAGTGTTGTTTACAATGCAAATACCTCTCCTTTTATGGCAAGGAGGGTCTTCCATAAGTGTCTACTAACTTATGCGACTAATTTGTTTCTAGCCTTTCTAGAACTTATAACTTAGGATTTAGAACTTCAATGTTTCTTAACTTAGGAGAACTTAAGATTAAATATTTCTAATCTTAAGTTTCCTAAGTCTAAGTTCTAAATCTAAGTTTAAGCTATTTTATTATTATTTAAGCTTCTACTCATGGGCTTACAAAACACATGCCATGGTTGAAGTTTAATAACAGATACTCATACGTGGACTTACAAAACACATGCCACAGAGTTTTATTTCTTTCTTTTTATCTTCTTTGTGTTAGCACAGTTGCTAACATTATCCCCCTCCTTATTGGATTGGTGGTCCCAAACCAATCGACGCCTTTTCGTCCTAGATCTTTTGTGCTTCTTGGAGGCGAGACTGTTGCTGTCGGGAGTGGTAGATTGTCATGTCGATGCCCTCCATCATTTACCACTGTAATTTGTTCAGGAAGGGCATGGGTTTGTAATAATGGAGCATATCCTGTAGAAAATTATGGGTCTTCCAGAGCTCCACCATATCAACGTGCAGAGCGGAAGTGAGTGCAGCATAATAATAGAGCCTTGCTACGTTGATATGGTCGTCTTGCGTTTGCAGGGGTTTATTGATATCAAGGACGATTGGGGGTATCCCTCGATCCCAAAAACCTCTGAGTTCTACCAGAAATACCACCAGGTCGCAATTATCCGCAAAATATCTGACGTCGCAATTAGGATTGCCATGGTGCTTTTGGTAGAATACTCGACAGTTGGTGACCATATCTTCGGCTAAGTTGCCGGTATCGACGCCTGTGAGCCTGGGCCAAAATATTCTATTCTTGACCTTAGTGGCAGGACACAATTCTCGCCTCGCTACTGGATAGTAGAAAGAATTTGTGCGCATGTAGGAGGGAGCGTCGATATACCATGCCATTGAGGTCTTACTCTGTAGAAAGAGCTGATGACGTCAGAGAGGTTATGGATCCAGGATTTTGACTGTTTTTTTATGTGTTTTACTCTGGTCTAGATCTAGCAGTATGTAGCCACCTCGCTCTTTTGTTGTTGGATATTTATTGGCAAACTCCTGAGAGACAAGCAACTCCTTGCTCGGTTCTATGGGCGTGATTCTGTGTCAGATGGTTGGTACTTCAGAGGCAATCTCATGTTGAATTTGTGGATCGGGTTCAAGAGAGAGAGGAGGTGAGGGGTTAGCTTCAGTAATTCTTTGTGACTCAAGAGAAAATTGTCATGGAATGAAGGGCGGGTTAGTGGTGTCGAGAGGGTTAGAAGTGGTGGAAGGAAAAAGATAATGTTAGGAGCTGGTACCCCTAGAGCCTGACGGATTGGTTGGTGCTTGAGCTCCTTGCCCCAGGGGTTGGCCTTGAAATGAGGAGCCTTGAGTTGCAGGAGGAGGCTGCTGGAATCCTGCGCCATCTCCACCATCTGGTCCATCAAAGTGGTGCCCCGAATCATGGAATTGGGCGTGCTCTGCATGAACTGACGGTGTCGACTGGACAGCGGCCTTTAAGCATTCTTCCAGAGTGGCTATGTGCTGATTCAGGGCCTCGATGAAAGCAAGGTATGATTGTTGTAATTTTGAGCGATGTTTCATCGTGGCTTTCAACTTTTGGGCCAGCGTTTGATAGGCCACCACTGGAATGGCAGTTCCCTCAGGAATAGCTGGTGGTGCGACCAATTCCAATTGTTCTTTCATAGCAGAACGTGCTGCTTATGCATCTCCCTTTAGTTGGAGCTGGTTCTACAGGTGGAGTAGCATCTGCTGCTGTTGTTGATTGTAATTGGTGAGGTTCTAGATTTGCAGCTACTGTTGTTTGTTTTCCTCCTCCAGCCTTGCTTTTTCTTTTTGAAGGTCCACCATAGCACCATCGTCGAATTGCCGCATAGTATATTGTCCCCCTAGGGTGTCGAATAGATTGTATTGGAGCTCATTCACCAACCATACCGCTTTTTGGGCTATAAGGAATAACTGCTCCCAAGGACCAATGTCAGGGAGGGTGCGTGTGTAGTTAGGATATGGCATTGGATTGGGGGTGGGGAAATACTACGTGGCGGAGATGTTTGGATTGGGTTAGTGGTGACGGTGGTTGATGGAAGTGTGTTTAGTAATTGTAATTCAAAATCATCTATGTTGACTGTGGAGTCAAGTAGGATGGAGATTTGTACAGGTGAGGGCTTTGGTGAAATTGTGGAAGTGAAGCCCGTGTTGAGAGTTAGTGATGGTGTGGAGGTGCCAGTAAATGGTGATGGCGGGGGTGGTGGTGGGAGTGTGAGAGCAAGTGGGGGAGAGGAGGTTGCATGTGTGGACGGAATCACGCCCATAGGATCAGAGCCCGAAGTGTCTACCATCATTGAGCTGTCTGTTGCAGCCGCTACTGCTTGCCTACGTTGCTGGGCCTGGTGAAGTAAGGCCGCCTGCTGCCCTAGGACCTCCTTTGGGACCTAAGATGGTTTAAGGCTCCCTCCGGATTCAACATATTCCGTCCCAATGTCGCTGGATAGAAGGTTGTGAGGGATATCGGCTTCTGTGCTGATCGCCTTCCCTTTCTGCTTCTTAGTAGGTGGGGCTGGTGAGACCGGTTCTGCTGTTGGTTGGGGGGTGGATCGCTTTTTTGAGCTTGGATAGAGACCATCCAGCTCCTTGATGGCAGCAGCCGCCCTAGAACCCAATTGTTTGGTGACCAACATGTGGAGGAGATACCCACATTTGGTAGTTGATTTTCTGGCTTTCAAAGCTCCGCACATCTTTTCTGCTAGCTTCTCAGTCCACTTGTAATTTTGAGTGGGATCATCCACGGTGAGGGTCAAAGAAAAGAGGTCGCTCAGTGGTATGCGATCCATCTTGGCGGTATGCACTTCGACCATGGTGATGAGGATTTTTGAGGCGGCCCGTGGATGGGGATCCATGATGAGGCAGATGGCGATCCCGTCGTTGATTTGGACAATGGTTTTGCCATCCTCTGTTAAAAACTTTGTGAAGTACTTGGCATCATAGTTGGTGCCCTTTCCATGGATTGTCTCTCCGAGATTAGGGAAGCCAATGCTCTGGAGATCTCCAGGAGAGACTGACAATGCAAAACTGTGTCTGATCAGAATTCGTAGAGATGATAGAGAAATCGTGGCAATCATTTTGAGCTCCAGCAAATTGTTTGTGAATTCTAAAAATGGATATCTGATGGAAAAAATCTATTTTTTCTCTTTTTAGAAAAAAAAAAATTTGAGACAAAATTCACGGAGGCAAAAATGAATCGTACTCTGTAAAAAAGGGGTCAGACGAATTCTATCTGAGATGGTGTGAAACAATTTTTTTGAAACTAATGGCTTTTGTGGTTTTCTCAGAGAAGACTGTTGGTATACCTGATCTGATATTTGAACAAGAAAGCACAACAAAAATGTTGTCGAAATGGCAAGCAGGCAATAAAAAATGAAAAAACAGTAGGAAAGAAAACAACTAATACATATCAAGATAAAAAGAGGGTTCATTGTACTTTCTCAGTCGGCTCTCATTGACCACAGTGTCAAGGATATCGCCTTGAAGGGTTTGGAGTTGTACATATCCAGAGGCAAAGATTTTTTTAATGACGTAAGGTCCTTGGCTAGAAAATTTCAGTTTGCCTTTGAAGGCTTTTGCCTGATATAGCAGGACCTTATCTCCAACTTGGAAGTCTCGAAATTTCAATGATCGATCATGCCATTCTTTTTGTCGTCGTTTGTGGACTTGTTGAGCATGGATGCTGATCCGTCCTATTTCACAGAGTTGCTCCAGATGGAATAACCTGTTTGCTTGATTTTGGTGAGTATCAAACTCAAGATTATAGGCTACTCGAAGGGAGGGGATATGGAATTCCACACGCGTAACGGCTTCTTGGCCATATGTGAGCTGGAAAGGGGTTAAGCCTATAGCTCGCTTCAGGGTGGTGCAATAAGCCCAAAGAGTAGCATGGAGTTTGAGTTCCCAATCAGATCGGCTGGATTCGACGGTTTTGGTGAGAATTCCACATAGAATTTTATTTGTGGATTCCGCCTGACCATTGCAGCGTGGATAGTATGGAGAACTTTTACGATGTGCTACAAAACAATTTGAAAGGAGATCTGCTATGACAGAGTTAAGGAAATGTGTATCCCTATCACTGATAAGCTCTAGAGGACATCCGAAATGAACTATAACCTGTTCATAGAGAAATTTGGTGGTAGAACGAGCGTCAGCATTGCGAACAGCTCTTGCTTCAGCCCATTTGGTGCAATAGTCTGTAGCTACTATGATGTAACGAGATTGTGTGTGTCGAGCAGCAATTGATGATAGATGTATCCAGATCAGGTACTTGATCGTGATAGATCGGGAGTGGAGAGGTACAATTATCCTGATGCTGAGCATAGTAATCGACATTCACACAATCAATGGTAGCTAGACTGTGACTCCAGTTTATGATATCAGTAGATTTAACATAATGACATTTTTCATGGCTGGACTGGTATGGCCAAATACTGAGTTGGTGGTTGAGGACCCTTCATCATGGATGCATGCAGGCTTGAGTTTACTTGTTGAATCAATGGTGACAGAACTGTCACGATTTCCAAAAGTGACTCGACCTTTGCTCCAATCATGAACGACTCGTACATTGGTGAGCCACGGACGACCAAGTAGTAATTCATAAGAATAGGCATTATTGGGAATATCAAGTACTACGAGATCGACTGAAAACTTGAGACCTCCTAGTTTGATCAGCACGTACGGAAGGAAACCAGTAGGTCAGACCACACTTTGATCAGCCATCCGAAGCTGACAAGTGGGTTTGGCTAGCTTGTCTCTTAGATTCCATTCTATCATGAGGGATGTGGAAATGATATTAACACCGGAGCCACCATCGAGTACTGCTAAAACTTCACGGGATTGATGATGGGTAGTTGGGATTTTGATGTTGCCTTGTTCGCTGAGTGGATTGGTTAGATGGGGATTGGATTGGATCTGTTGTTTCCACTGGCCAGCATGCTTCCAGAGTACATGGAATGGAAGAGTGACATTGGCTTATAGTAAATCTCCCCAAACTTCAGTACCTTCAAGGGTTTTGCCATCAAAGGGCTTGTGAGGTACTTTATGGGAAGTGGAAGACTGTTGGTCGGCATTGCGGATTTGTTGGCGATACTGATGATGTAGCTGAATTTATTTAGATGAGGGTAAACTATCGGAGTTGAATCTTCACTTGGAGGAATAGCCTGCGGGTGAGTTTTGCTGGGTGCAAGTGTAGGGGCTTGGTGTTGGGTTTGTGCCCGAGTCAAGACCCAAGCAGGATGAGTTTCGATGGGTAAGGTTTCTACTTGCACTGAACAGACAGGAGCAGCGGGCTTAGATCGGGATGGGCAGTCCTTTATATGATGTTCAATACCACAGTTTTCACAAGTTGGAGGAAAACGAAGTTTATCTGGGCAGCGAACACTAGGATGTTTACCTACACAAATAAAACATCGTAGTAGTTGATGTGCAACAAAGACAGCTTGGTTTGGATTGTAAGCTTGGGCATTGAGATCCACTTTTTGAGCGTTAGAATCATAGGTATAATAAACAACCATTTCAGTAGAGTATTGTCTTTGACATAGTCGGTGGCCAAATCGATGGTATTCGGATCAAGATAATGAACAGTGTTTTGTGGGGCAGGTTGGTTAACGACACACTGTTGACGTGGGGATGGGTATTGATTTGGTGCAGGTGGTCGTGGTTGGTAAACCCCTGGTCATGGCACAGGTTGTTGTGGAGGGTAAGGGTGGTATGCTTGATAGATGGTGGGTCTAGTGGATGTTGGAAAATGATTTCGTAGTTGAGGGCATTCATTAGCAGTGTGATGCTGTGAGCAGATTGGACACCAGACATTTTTCCTTGCTGGAAAGGACTTCTCATCAATTTGTTTCATGGCGGTTTAAAAATCGGCAATGAGTTTATCCATATGAGATTGTTGAGTTTTTTGCGAGGTTTCCATTCGATGTAGATGTCCAGAACATTGAGCAATATTATAAGACTTCGGGTGATTAGGACGGTCCGGATTCTTAGATTTCTTTTCACGATGGTCAAAGTCATCGTCGGAATCTTTGTCTTCTTCACGGATAGCATCGGTCATCACATCTTTAAGTTGATCATAAAGGTCAACTGGTTTGAGTTCACAATGGATGGTTTTAGGCAATCCAACTAAGAATAGTTTTATGGCCATTCGTTCGGTGATATTTTCATCAACACATTCTACTTTGAGATGTTTAAAATGCTCAATGTAGTTTCGGACAGACTCTTCACGACACATCTTGATATGAGTAATTTGAATGAATAGGCTCTGAGTCAGTTTGGATGGTTTGAAATGCTTGATGAGAGCGTCCTTGAGGGTGGTCCAAGAAGCAAGATTAGGAGCTTCGAGATTCAAGTACCACTCTTTGGCGGTGCCATAGAGTACCATGAGAAATAGGCGAAGCTTTTCAATTTCAGAGATATCTCCATAAAAACGAGATGCATTATCAAAGTCTTGGAGAAATCGGATTGGGTCAGATTTGCCATCGTACTTTGGTGCATCGAGACGTGAAATTCTTCGTTCTAGTCGTGGAGGAGTCGGATTAGAAGATTCAGCACAGTCACGAGACATGATGTAGAATACAGATGAGCAGGTCAGCAAAAGGGCACTCTGCTTGCAGAATTGATAATTTAGGACAAAAAAATTGGTTTTTCTGGTCGTAATAGAATTCGCAGACAGGTTGAGAAATCATGGAGAGGCAGATAAATCGAACTACAATACTTGCGAATTTTGACAAGAAGTTCCGAATGTCAAAATAGTGATTTTTTTTAGATTTTTTGGAAAAAAATTGTAGTGTCAGAATTCGCGGGTAGGACAAGGAAATCATACTGTTTGAGAACAAATGTTGAGGCTTGATGGCAAATTCTAACAGAGAGGTTTGACTGACGGAAATATGAAAAAAAATGAGATTTTCTAACAATAAACAGGCAAAATCTCTGAGATAGAATTTGCGGGGCTGCTGGAGGACTGATCTTGATGAGATCTAGCCTCAGTGAAGCCGACAAATTCTAGGACAAAGATTTGGGTGAGAAATAAGGGATTTTGACAGTGTATCAGGCTGTTTTCTCAGAATCTGACCATGGTCAGAATTCGTGGAGGTGATAAAATGAAAGATCGGGGTCTGTTAGGGCTGTAGACAGGCTAGCGAATTCTGATGTACCTGTTTGGTTTGGAAAAAAGGTCACTTGGATCACTTCTTTTGAAGAAAATGCCCAAGTTGACTCTTTTGTTCCTTCCCCCCGGCTTGATAAGTTGCTCCGTAGCTCGTGTAAAACTTGGAGAGACGACTCATGCTGTTTGTTGGTAGATAGAGACGGGCAAACAAGCAAACATACAACACGGAAGTAAGAAAACAAAAAGCAAAAGAAGCTAGGTAAAAAAAATACTTAAAAAGCGACAACAGCACCAATGTTGGAAGTATTTCTAGTGTGTGCGGTGGCTAGATCTACTTACGGGTGTAGTATAGGGATGTAAAGATTCGTCCACTTTTTAAGTTTCTACAACAAGCTTCAACGAAAATACGGAAAGAATCAACAGGAATGAGAGCACTAAGGCTTACCCAACTAGTGCCCGAAATGGAAATAAAGCTAATTAGTAACAACGATGAAAATCCTTGCTAAGGCAGACCCAACTAGCAAGATTGCTAAATCCTACTTAACACCCAAAGGGAGATAATTAGAATTGCGGCTAAACTAAGCAATAAACAAATCAAACCATGCCACAATTAAAGGCCAATGAAAGGAGGCAAGAGGAGGCCCAAGCATCTTCCCTCAAGCTATGCACCTTCCAATGGGAACACAATGAAATGCAAGATAATCACAATAGTAATTTTGCCTTAATCACAAAGTGTTGTTTACAATGCAAATACCACGGGTCTTCTATAAGTGTCTACTAACTTATGGGACTAATTTGTTTCTAGCCTTTCTAGAACTTATAACTTAGGATTTAGAACTTCAAAGTCTCTTAACTTAGGAAAACTTAAGATAAAATATTTCTAATCTTAAGTTTCCTAAGTCTAAGTTCTAAATCTAAGTTTAAGCTATTTTATTATTATTTAAGCTTCTACTCATGGGCTTACAAAACACATGACATGGTTGAAGTTTATTGACAGATACTCATACGTGGACTTACAAAACACATGCCATGGAGTTTTATTTCTTGCTTTTTATTTTCTTTGTGTTAGCACAGTTGCTAACATTCTTGCAGGAAGAAACTTCTCCATCGACATTGCCATCTGCATCCAGTACGCAGGTGAATTGGAACCATTCAATGACCTTCTTCTTTATTTATAAGCTTTCCATTAAACTAATACGATTTCCGCTTGCAAGAAACAACATCAACAAAAAAACGTCCAAGATCAAATATTCAATCTACAAAATAGAATGCAAAGAAACCCATGGTGTCTACATCGGCCAAACATGCAATCTACGACGTCGATTGCAACAACATGCAAGGCTACCACCCAAAAAAATGAGAAAACGCTATTCTATGGACCGATATTTTTATGAGCAGTTTCAGGTTCAAGTTTTAGATGTTGTTGAAGATAGAAAAATAGCTAACAGAATCGAAAGGTTTTATGTTCAACATGACAAATCAACAAGTGAGTCTGGATACAACAAACTAAGACGTAATCCTGTAATTTCAAAGGCATACTGGTATTTAAAGCTCCTATGATTCTGTTCATAATACATTTTTCGCATGCCTTTCGTGTATGCTTGCCAATTAAGCTTTTGGCTTGTTAATTTCAAATTTTTCTTTCTTCCTATGTTACAACAGCTTGGTTTTTTGCAAATTGTTATTCTAACAATTTTAGATACAATCTTTTAAAGCATTCATCGTTCTTGATTTTTGTTTTGTTGCGACTGTTACAAATAAGTCAATAGCCTCGTTTTCTGCAACTCAATGCAAGGTTAGAATTGCGTAGCCAGTTGTAACTTTTACAATGTGTCAATAGGACGTGTCTTCAAGTCAATGCAAGGCTAGAATTGCGTAGATAGTTAGTCATAGTGTGGAATACGCTCATTCCTGTTTGATGCTCATATGGATGACAAGTCCATGGCTATCATTGGCATTCACAATTTCATAAATTTTGTTTTGGCACTTATAATTTGGCATTCACAATTTCATAAATTTTGTTTTGGCACTTATTTAGTCATATCTTCGTATCTCCATGTGGGTATTGGAGTGTATTTAGTATTTCATATAAGTTGATTAAAGCTAAACTTACATGGAGATATTATGACATCAATAGATGATACTCTTAAAATGTTCTCTTAGAAAACTCCTTTATAACTTGAAAAGATTTTGGATACATGTCAAAAGCAGTTTAGAAGTTACTAGTTAACCAAAATTTTGGTTCATTGAAAAGGACATTCTAGTTTGATAATTTTTAAAAGCAACTTACTAAGTTTTATGCTAGTGACAAAAAACTAGCAAAAGCATTTTTAGATCAACTTGTCACTTTCTCCTTGATATAATCTTTGTCGATCATGCAACATAAAAATGATATGTTGCAATGATTTTATGATGATTTGCTTCTTTCGGCTTGTATTATGTGAGGATAAATCAATGTTTTATCTAGATATCAATTTTCTAATAAGTTGGAAGTATGTTGGTTTTACACTTCTTTTCTTATTTAGAGAAGTATATACTTACTAGAATAGTTATGAAATTCAAATCTTAAGTCTTGTAACGCGCATGCTCCACTAATCTCTTTTTATTTTCACAAGTCATAAGAGAGTATCCTTTTATATTAGTCTTGTCAATGAGACTTCAATTCATATCTTATTATATCTATACTATAGCACTATATACATTAAAGAACACCTTACTATAGAAAAGATGGCCCAACATATCTATATATATAATTTAATTTGGGAGCTCATGTGACTACGCATTTGCATGGAGTTTGAAAGCAAAAACTACACTTTGACTTCATTTAAGTATCAATAATAAGTTTCAAATAACAACAATTGAATCGATCAAACAACTAATGTTATTTTTTGTTTTTCTAATTATACATTGATGATACACACACACACACACACACACACACACACACACACACACACACACACACACACACACATGAAAATTTCATTTTTTATTTGATAAAATTAAAGATCCAATTTTTTTTTAATCATTGTTGACTAATAAAACTATATAAATGTTTTTATTTTTTATTTTTCATGTTGTCGAAAATAATATGATGGTTGTAATGTCAATTCAAGACATCTTTTTAAAATGAATATTGTTGAATTTTATAGATTATTTATCATATTCATTCCATAATTTAAAATTAATACGTTCACATCTTATGAAATTTGTGACAAGTAAAAATGTTTGATACATTGAAAATATTTATAAATTGCAATACAAACTGATAGAGTAGTTATAGAAGAGCTAAAAAAATTGTCCCTAGTAGATTTATAATTGAAGCTTTCATTCAAATAAATATATATAGCTTGAACTTTCAAAAATAATATTTTTTTAATATAATAATTTGTTATTTGATTTAAAAGGTTCTATCATTGATATAATACTTCTTTTAGAAAAAGAAATTTCCAATATTTCATAAAGGTTTTTGTTAAGGCTAGTAGTCATTTTAAATGTGCTTGTTATAAAGCTTTAAGATTACTATGATATTTTATCAAAATTTTTAAAGCTTTGTTTGTATATAGCATTAATATTTCAAATAACTAATAAAAGTGCTAGACATTTCACTACACATTTTTTTCTTTTGCTATTTCAACAAAACCAACAATATGTCTTATTCAAAAGATAATAAATTTAAAACAAAACAAAATATTAGGTATTTATGATGTTATCACGTAGGTGTTTGTCTATTACGAGGTTGAATTATTGATGATCAATCATTTGTAAAATAATAAGGAAAAGCTCTTTTATTAAATAACAAGGAAAAACTCATTGATCATTGTCTTAACAATTATCTTATATGACATATTTAAAATTATGATAAGAAAAATAGTCAATAGATTTTGGATACAGATTAAATTAATTATCTTCTATCTATTGTAAATAGAAGATATTAATAAAAAATTGAATCATATAAACATATAGTGCATAATTTAATACAATTCAAACCTCAATAATTATAATAAAAATTCTAAGCTTATCAAAGCCTTGAGTTTACTTTTTTATGTCATTTTCAAAGTTACAAAAATATTCTCACAAATAGATGAAGCAAATAGTCCATTTTAATTATATTTATATATTTAGCTTGATATTATTGACGATATAATTGTAAACAATATCCATGTGAACGTCTCAGTATAAAAAATATTAAATCGTTTAAAAAGAAAAATGACCATGATTTAGTGTCAGGTTTTCTTTAGCTATTTATGGATTTTATGAGTCTCTCTGAACAATATTTAGATGTTAAATTCAACTCTTAGTGTAAAAAGATTACAATAGAAAAATAAATATTTTGAAAAAACAAATATTTAATTTTGTTGAACATCCCGAACACAATTGTTTTGTTCTTTCTCTATGTTATCACAAAATAATATTTTAGGAAGAACGTGAATCTAACTACATTCAGATTGTATCTATTCACGACTGAATAATCAATGTTCCAATATTCTAGGTCGTCATGTATGTTGTGATTGAATGCTCATTTTGTTCATGTTCAGATTGATTCTTGCTTGCAAATAAACTTATTTGTAGATTAAATTGTTTTCTATGACTGATAGTGATTGTGACGCTCTAGTCCCCACACTTAAGACACTTCCGCAAAGCCAAATCTAAAACCAATCTCATTCGTGCATGGCTATGGAATCAATTGTATCGATCCAATGACTTCAATGCTGTGATCAAGTAGGGCAGACTTCAAACTATCAAAGTCGGCTTGAATCTGATAGTGCATTTGCACAGAGGATTCTCCGCTCGATTCTTTCTGTCGCGGCGTTCACATCACACGACGAGCGATATCCCAACATGATATCAGAACGGTAATTTCTACTCTTCGATTCTTTTAAGATGGATTTAGAACTTACATTATCAAAATAATTGTTCTGGTAAAGAGTAGACACTTACTATAATTGTTTCCAGTCATATACTTATTTCAAATATGATTACAAAATTTGAAGACTTTATTGTTTTTAATGATGAGGACATTAGGGGGCATCCAAAACGGTGCACAAACAGCGAAGAAATCACCAGTTACGTATAAAAACCGTAACCCCAAGTCCGGTTTCAATTTTTAGCTGGCTTTGAAATTGTCGATTTTCACCAAATTTTTTCCTGTCTGATGCTATGCACAGGCTAATAATCCCTCTGTTGAGCTTAGCAAGCCTCTATAAATTAGAAACCGTGCACCAGTGCTTCTCTTTCCGTCTTCAACCCGCCGTAAAACCCCGAACTCTCAGAAGACAGTTCTCCCGAAGCTCTCTTCAATGGCGACATTGTACTGTGTACACTCCCTGTACGGCTCTGATACCAACTTAGAATTTGCTTTGCACAGGAACATAGATCATGCTACACAGTAACACAGACAAAAAAACACTCTCCTCAGCAAGCTCACATAGCAACTGTATTTTTCAAAATGAAATTACACTGTACATATAGTTGTTCACTCAGGCAACCCATGCATGACCCAGGTTGCCGTTGGCGGGACGCGTGTCCCGTCGACTTGCCTCGTGGCGAGGCCAACTGATCCTTATCCACTGATAGGACCCACAGTACAGTAACACAATGATTCTAACTATTTCTACATTATATGACATTGAAGCAAAAAGAATAGTTAGCGTTCTCTCTCAAGCCTGTGAGCTTGAACACTCTTGAGCATTCTAGCTCAGTTTTTTAGAGTTGATTTAGAGATTGCTATTGCGCTTATTGCTTATCAGTAGTTGCGCTTAATTCAAACTTATGTTTGGTCGCTCAAAGATAGCTTAGAATATGCAGCTTCAATTCGCAAACTTTTGTGCTCATTTACATCTGTTTCATTTTCATACTGAATCAATACTATCTGCTTATTGTGTTCAGGTTAGTATCAGAATGTATGCGTTTCTGTAGTTCTTCGTGATTGATTATTTGTCTGATAATTCAATGCTTAAATGTTTGGCTACGTAATCACTGTAGTACTAATGATTTCAAAGTTAGTTACTATAAGATCGAACGTGATTTCTATCACTATTGTTTTGTTCGAAATTGATAGGCGAAAGAGGAAGATAGTCTATTTCGCTGCGCACGATAAGTTTTAATTCTTGTCGTTCAAATTTTTTTTATTCGATTTTATTCGACCTATCTTTTTCACATACCTCTTTCCAACACTGCTTACAATAGGTCATGAAGTGAGGACTAATAAGGAATAAGGAGTTACATGATATCTTTACTATTCCTACGTATGATGGTCAAAACCATTCAATGGAAATAAGTGAATGACTAAGTTTCATGGACTACTATATTTGTTGCCATGCAAGCTTGATGTTTGACAAAGTTACTCTTGCATTATTGTACTTTACGAGATCTGTCAAATATTGGTGGCAATATGTTCCAAATTCCATGGAATGAAATTGGAGACCCTTTAGGAGTGAATGCATATAACTTTTAAGTCAAGACAATTTCAAGTAATGGCGTTCTTTGACATTTCATTCAGTGTCTTCCTACAACATATCTATTAGAATCTTGACTCCACGTTATTTGTTGAACGAATCATCTTGTATGCATTACTGTCTTGATTGACTCCAACCAAAGCTCAGGACAATTGTAGAAGCATCCATGCCAGCCTCATGCACATTAGAATATTTGATGCGATTGTCTATCGATTGTGTTTTTGGGATCAAGAAGATTGTGCAACAACCTCATTTTTTTGTCGTTCTTCCTCTAAAAGAGAGTGCCCTACATAAGTGGTTGGGGGGTTTTCAAGATTCTTTGATTTGTGCTACAATGGATAAATTGTTGAAAAGTTTCTCAATTTCATCCAAACGCTTGTTGATCAACTTCCAGTTTAAAATTCTAGTCTCGTCACGCATTTCGCCAACAACTTCTCCCAACATTTACAATCCCAATTTGTTTATTCTCATATGTGATTGACAACGTCATTCCCTCCAATTTGCAACATATATTTTTGATAGCATTCACTCTACATCTCTCATACTCAAAATCAAGATCACGTAGCACACCTTGCACTCTACCGCAAAGATTGATTAAATCTTGGCAGACGCCAGGACTTGAAGAAATATGCCCAAAACAAACCCACAAAAATATACTTTTTTTTAGCTTTTGTTTTTGAGAATCTTTCATTCATGCATATTAAAGCACCATTCATGCTTAATAAAACACCACATTCACATGTCTGTGCATTTTTTGCCTTATGCATCATGCATTGTTTGCATGTGTTCATAATTTTTTTTAATGATTTAGCCCTCAACGAAGGTTTAGACCTTAAAAGTTTAGGCTGCCACCATAGAGTATCCTTTAACGTTGACTTTTTTACTCCATTGACCGACCTCAACACATAGTATCGCCTTTGCAAGGCAAGGCCAACAAATGATAGTATCATAGTCACCAATGAAATGTCATTATTTTTGAGTTTTCAAATCGTTCTTATGTTTTAATTTTTTGTTTAATATTTAATATTCTAATTTTTTTAGTTTTTTTAAATTTATTTAAAAAAGTTATAATGAATAAAACGATTAGTAAATTTTGAGTTTCTGATCAATGACATGTTTTTTTGTTATTTTTCTTCTATTGGCCTAAACTAGAGAGAATTCATATGTTTTCCAACTTTCCTCTTACCACCAACATATGTATATATTCGGATGAGATTCCATATGTCTCTATTTAGTATCCAAGATAATAGTTATAGCTCACTTTAGCGAATGTGCACTACGTACAATTTAGCCAATGTGCACATACTTACAATTTAGCTAGTGTACATAAATGTACAATTTCATTGCTAGTTGACCAATTATGAGTACACTTTAGCTAGCGTACACAAATGTACAATTTCATTGCTAGTTGACCAATTATGAGATGCAAGTGACTACCTTATTTTCTTAAACAAACCTCATATACCATAATAAAAGTCATAAAACATGAGAGGATAGCTAAAATTTTCCAAAGTATATATTACGATTTCTTATTTCTTTGGTATTATAGTCTTATACCTAATACATAATTGCTAGAATTGTGGAGTATTAATATTTTTTCACAAATAAACCAACATAGGAGATTTTCACATGATTGAAACCTAGAGACATATATTTGGCTTCATAAAGGCCATTAACACACACACACACACACACACATGTTAGTGTGATACTTGGCCAAATGCTCACTAGGAGGTCTCATTGAAGAAAGTGTACTACAACACACACTCCTCAATAATGCAACAACAATCTATCTAGCAAGTTGTCCTCAAACATTCTAAGAATTCTAACCACTTCATTTGCAAACATTAGAGCAATTCAAGACCAACCATCGAAGTTCCAAGGTTCAACCCACCATGTACATATGACATTAGTACATCAAACTCGTTACTCAACTATCAAGGCATTGTACCACTTTCAAACAAGGACGACACCGGTGAGCAACTTGGGTACCATGGGAAAAAAAGATAATGTGTCTTTTGATGTAGACTTCAAATGCTTCTCTCTCATTGTACTTGTCTTTGATTTTGGGAATGCAAAATAGGGGATAATTGCCCCTTGGCAACAACAAAAGAACAAAAGAACAAGATAGTGAAGATAACAAAAAAGAAAAAAATATCTCCCAAGGGCCACACAACTTTTGAACCTGGCACTCTTAGGGTGCCACGTGCATGTATTTGGAGACGTTAGCGTGCTCTCTTTCTATTGCCCAAAGCTTGGGCAGCCCCATGCCCTCCAAACTGCCCTGCCCTGGCCACCACTGCTATTTTCTGGTCCACATTGTACTGGGCCCACGTGACCCACGTGGCCCAGCACGTGACTCCAGGCCAGGTGGCAATTATTCATGTCCGGTTGCCACGTGACCCCACGTGGTCACCCAGATAACCAACCAATGACCTTTTTGTATCAATAAATATCAAAACTAGTTATAATTATTAATTTTATATTCCTTGAGTCTTAGGGTTAGGTTCAGCGCCTGGTCTAGGGCTAGGTCTTCCTAGTTTATTGGCAGCCAATCTATCCCATTTTTTTCGCCTCTGGTAGGAAGGTGGATAGAGAGGTTGTAGTTAGGGTTTATAGCCTGAGATTAGAGTTGGGCTAGGGGTTAGGGCTGGGCTGAGGGTTTGGGGTTTAAGGTTTTGGGGTTTAGGGTTTTTGTTGCCATTTCTTTGGAACTCCTCGGTGTAGCTGCATGCATGCAGGTGGGGTGCCAGCAAGGTGAGCTCTTTTCAATTCTTTGGAATCTGGATCAGAGTCTGTAAGTGAATCTACGATTGAGCAGCAGAAACTGAAATCATAGCACACGGTGGCAGGTGATCCCTCTGTCTGTCTTGTCCTTGGGAATAGTTTCTGAGCTAACATTGTTTTGATTCTTTTCTGAACTATTCTCTGAGCTAACATTGTTGTGATTCTTTTCTGAACTGACTGGTGATTCCTGCTTTTCTTCCTGTTCACTACTTGCTGTCTCTAGCTTTTTTGGATTACACCTTGTACCTCAGGAAGCGTTCCTGTTTTTCATATGAGCTCTTCTTTACCGCTTTGCTGTAATAACTTTCGATCTTCCATCATTCTGCTTCAGCTGAACCAACTCCTTCATACATCTTTGTAAGGAAATGGATCATTATCTTAAGAAATTTGCAGAAGAGAGGGCCATCTGGCGTAGCAAGGACTGCGCTCAAGCTCTTTGCACCTGTGTCCGGGAATGTTCTAATTCCACTTGCAAACCAGTTGCAAAAGATGTACTCGATGTGTGTCGCTCCTCAAGATTGTGAATATGACTAAGAACTTTAAAAAATTCACTTGGTCTTTCAGTCCTTGCGAAGGATGCCCTTCTGAGTTTTTCCTCAGCCAATGCATCTGAAGGTACTTAAATCTGCATAAAGAATACACCAATTTAGGTAAAGAAGCTACATCCGTAATGGATTAAAATGAGCACAGGATCTGGCACAAATTCCCTTCACTTCTAGTGCCAAATGGTTAAAAGGACTGCAACATATTGACAAAGAAAACAGTGGAAATCCCGGCACACAATTATGTACCCTGCATGGACCAAACGTGCCATGTACAGGCATCACTAAACATGAAGGCCCGTAGAATTTCGTGAAAATCTGATGTTTAGTCAAACAGACTTGCCACAATGGAAAACCCTAATCCAATCAAACTGGTTTTTTCCCAAAAAATATAACGGTGATAGTGGTTCATTTGAATTATTTGCAAAAGTTTTTAGGAAAGCAGAAATAACTTGAGGTTTCTATTTTTCATTTCAACGTAAGTTGGATAGTCAAACTGAGAGAATCAATCAGCTACTAGAGACTTTGTTGTAGGCGTATGCTCCCACGAAGCAATCTGGCTGAAAATCATTCATACCTTTCGCATGCTCTATTTCTTTTGTGTCTGGATTGGTGCACAACACTTCACCTGAAGTTTTGACGTTAAGGTTTGGAAAAATGGATTGTCATAGATAGAGTTTTGATAGGCCAGTGTCACATATCAGTGTATAGCTTCTGCATGTCAGATGTCTTGGGAAGACATTTGCAAAATGAGATTCTGCTAGGAGCCTTTATGTGGATACAAAAATTCGAGTACACTCTATTCAACCATAATTGATGGAGAATGTGTGCATGTGGTATGCTCGAACAGGCTGGTCAGTACTAGAGCCAGTATAAACGAGGGATGGTGGTGGTATGGGACAGTAGTCTGTAAGGAATCTTGATTGTAGCTCGAAGTAGTTTGTGGAAGAACTGCAAAGACTAGTGAAGAACATAAGAGTGGTTGTTGGTGATATGGGACACCACTAATTCCAAAATCTTTGTTGTGGCACTACAATATATGACATCAACTCCTCTTATGACAAGGAATCAATTTTCAAAAGCGTGTGTACCATGAATCCAAATTGGAAAAGGTAGATTAGAACTGTACATGCTATTGCTCATCTCCTAAAACTCTTCAATACAAGCTGGTGAGAATGTTATGTCCCTAAAGGACATAACTAGACTGACTCTTGCTTTGGTTCAATGCTCACGCGCACAAGGACAAGATCTTAGTTCATCTACATATAGGGGTAAGTGACTTGAACGTCCACGGCTAAATGCTAAGCCTCGAGAGAGGATTCATTCTTGGAGAAGCACTCTCAAGAGGATAGTGGACTGTCACAGGCAGGTCTCAAGTTGACTTGCTATGTGAAGTCATCCTCACAGGTGAGCATTTGTGGTATGGGACGCAAGTGTTTACTACATGGAGTTGGGCTTAGAGATGGTTGAGGTCGTGGGATTAGAAAAAACTCTTGGAGAGAGCTTATGATGGGGTGTTGAGTCCTTTGGTTCAGGGTGTTGCGGATCTTAGCTTTCAAGTTGTATCCATTCATTCATTCCCCCCATTGTCAAGGCCCTTATTGATGACCACTTAAACAACAATGGGTCAGTCGCAAACAAAATAGTATACCTATACGACCTAAACTCCTAGCTAATGCCTACTCTTTTTGAATTGCTGACATTTTTGTTTTCAGAAATGCTTTGCTTGTCTTAATCTCACATTTTGGTGGCCTAGTATGACAAGAGACCTAGTGCCACCTTATCCAGTTTCATTCGTTATTGTCATCAACCATACTCATAAAAAACTACAAAAAGTTGCAACATTGTCGTATGCCTCACTGCCAACGAACCAATGTTTACATTAACTTCATTATGGGACTTTCCTAGATGCAAAGGGCCTGACTCTTCTCTTGTCGTCATGGACACATTTTCTTAGCTGAGACACATCATTCCTATATGCTCCATGAGCATCCTAAAAATCAACAGGCTTAGAGGATAAACATGAGAATGCGTTTGCCACCACTCGCGAAGAATAGTAGAAAAGACAAAAGCATGTATCTGATCTTGAAGTCAAAGTTTTGAAGAAAGTGTAGCCAACAAAGTTGTCCATCACTAAGCTCGTTTTGTCAAAAATATCTTAATGGCTAGATGTCGATCAAGAGGTCAAAACGGATGACAAAACAAATTAGTAGCTTAAATGTCTTGACATAACAAGGCATCTACTATGTTCTATAAAACAAACCGGCTTAAAATACATTTTTTCCATCGCAGCGCGGTGTATGGGTAGAGTTGTTGACTGCGACCGGCAAGGCGCAGGCTCGGATCCCAGCTGCTGCGTAGTGACATCTTATGAGCTTGCTCCTCACTTGGTGTTGCCCACATGGTGTTGCCAGACTATATATGTTGTGTATAACCTACTAGTTGTGTAACTCTGTATACCAAACTATATATATATATATGTTTTAACCAAGGCAGGGCCTCATTCACTTTCCTCTTGTTTTCGTTGTGGATTTGTTGGAGATGATCAACATATTTGGAGAGCAATTCAGGTATGTCTCCTTGCTATGGTTGAAAATGAATTGAATATGTGTTTTCCTTCTTAAAAAAGGGTTGATTACCAACGATCTTTGGTATTTGCTGCTTGAATAATCCTTTTTTGTTGCTGGGCATTTTATTATGTTCCATATTGCAACCTCAGTTTCTGATTTTGAGTTCATCCAAAGCTATTTATCATTGATATCTCAAATAAGCTAGATACCAGCTTTGAAACTTTATACTTTGAGTGGGCACCTGTCTTACTGGACAATGATCAGTTTGCATAAATGTGGTTTAAGGAGTAGAGGTAAGCAACCTCAAGTGAACCTTGCCTTGATGACGAAGGTCTTTAATGAGGTAGCACCAAAGACATTTAAGTTAGCATCAAAAGAATACAACTCCATTTTGAAGAATGAAACCTGGGAGCTTGTGAAGTCTTCAAATTCAAGGAGACCAATCGGAATTAAGTGGATCTACACTATCAAGTACAACTCATTGGGAGAAGTAGAAAAGTATAAGGCGTTTGAGATGAAGGATCTTGGAGACCTCCACTACCACTTGGGAATTGAGGTTTGGAGAAGTGATGGTTGTACATTTCTGACACAGAGCAAATTTATTTATAAGCTCCTGGAAACATGTAACTTGTTAGATGCAAAGGCAACTGACACACCTGCAGAATTAAATAGTAAGTTGACATGTGCCTTGGATGAACCAAAAGTTGATGCTACTTTGTACAGGAGTCTCGTCGGAAGTTTTATTTATGCAACAATTACGAGAACTGATCTATCACACATTGTGGGAGTAGTCAGTCAATTTATGCAAGATCCCAGGGAGAGTCATTGGAAGGCTGCTAAAAGGATCTTGCGATATCTAAAGGGCACTTACAACTTTGGGCTCGAATATAATGACGTGAAGGAACCAATTCTAAAAGGATGGTGTGATGTTGATTGGGCTTCAGATACAAAAACTCGGAAGTCCATCTCGGGCTATGCATTTTGCCTGGGTTCTGCGATGGTCTCAGGGAGTAGTAAGAAACAACCAACGGTTGCATTGTCCTCCACTGAAGCTGAATATCGGGCAGCTCAACTAGCAACCAGGGAAGCCATCTGGTTACGAAAGCTTCTTCAAGAGGTTGGTGATCAACAATCCAGAGCAACGGTTATAATGCGTGACAATGAAAGCTGCATCAAGATTGCAAAGAATCCGGTTTTCCAGGCCCTAACCAAACACATTGAGATTCACGATCATTTTGTTCGAGAGAAAGTTTTATCAGGTGAGGTGGAGCTAATACAATGTTCCACAGAAAATCAAGTCGCTGACATCTTCACCAAAGGATTGCCATAGGCACAATTCCAGAAGCTGCGCACCATGTTGGAAGTCAAATGCAATGAACTTGTCATTAAGGGAGAGTGTTAGAAGTCACTATGTGGAGATTCCTCTGTTGATGCTCTGGAAGTCGAGGTACCAGAAGGTACATCCTAAACGGCTGTTGGGTCATCAGAGGTTTCTCCCAGGGAAAGAAGTCGCTTGAAGCAGTATGGCACATACTCTGAGCCTTCTCTATGCTTGGTGGACATGACTTCATATATTTATGTCAAGTTATTGTGGGGTTTTGCCTTTAAAGTTGGTTTTAAGGACAAAGGGACCAAAACTTAAGTTTTGGTCCATATTTACAAGTTTGGAGTGGCCCAAGGAGTTGGGGGGGGGGGATCTATGACTAAAGGACCTTCTTTTTCAAAGTAGAAGACTGTCCCTATTTTTCAGCGCCCATCTAAAGGAGGCCTTTAAGTGTGTTTTGGCACTTCAAATGCCAAGACTCTTGGTTTTTATTTGTAACTCCCATGACCTTTGGTGTTTGGCTCTTGGGTAGCCCATGTTGGGGTTTTTGGCTTTTCATCTCTCTCATTGTTGTATGTAGAAATAAGAGAGGCCTTCCCTCTATCCGACAGTGAGAGAAGCTGTGAGATCTTGAGGGAAAGAGCATAGTCTCTATTCTATGAGAGAGAAGACTCCTTTTCAATTTATTCTACTTCTTATATATGTTTGTGTGAATTGTGGCTGTTCAACTTTTGTTTACTGCACAATTCCATCACAACGTGCACTCATGTTGCTCCATGTGAGATCTAGATGTGTTGAAGACCATAATTTTGGTCTTTTTCACATTGACCTCCAACCCTGAAGCAGTGTAAAAAGGAATGTCGAAAATGTCAAATTCTACACTCTTGTCCACCATCTTGCTTGATAACACTCTCAAGCTCATCAATTTAGAGGCCAAACAATGTGGGAAATAAAGAGCAACCCTGCTTCACTTCAATGGTGATGTATAACTTGGTGTCATACTATCCATGATGATATGGGAGATGGTTTACATGCAGAGAGATTTATATCATAGTAACCAATGTGGGATTCTTAGCATCCCATTGCCTCTTTTTTCTCCATTCGTCATCCTTGAGAAGATATAGAGTTAGAATCAAAGAATGAGGCGATCGAGACTAGATACGTTGTCATCAACAACATGAGAGACCCATAGCCTTATGCATCCTACATTGTGTCACATTGTCTCATGATATTACTTTATCTATCTTGCAAATAGATACTTTCTATGCAAACTTGTGTCATGGGAGTTAGCATATATGATCTCCTTAGTGATTTCTAGTTAGTGAGTTAGTTAGTCATTCAGATATGTCTAGCATAACAAGACTAAAATGGTAACTTTCAAATAGCCTTTTCAAACGTGTTTGAATTAGCTTCTCCAGATTTGAATTGGCAAATCGGTTTGGTTTTCTTTTTTTTAAATTTGATTTTAAATGTTAATGTCACAATGTTTACCTGAAATGTGTTTCGAACAAAGAAACGTGTTTGAAACGTTCCGTTTGAAATGGCGGGCCCGTTTCGAAACGTCAACTGGACGTTCGAAAGGACTAGGAAAAAAATCCAAATTTGTTAACTTTGAAGCACTCGCCACTCATCACTGTGAATTAAGAACTATCAACTCTTGTAATATGTATGGAGTATGGCAGTATTTAGTTTCACAAGTGTACACAATATGATCACCTATTTATGGGGTCCCATAGATGATAGGGCCTAGATTAGGGCTAGGGTTTATAAGATAAGGCAATGTGTATTGGGCATAGAAGTGTGATTGTGGACATGCTATCGAGTACCCACTACCATGTGGCAATGATGCAAACCCTCACAAGCTAAACTTCTTGCTCTCTTACAAGAATCTAAAGATGCTGATGGTCGTGTCTTTGCATACTTCCTAAATTGACTGAGGAAAGTGACCATACATAGTTTCTCCTCTTGAAAGTGCATTCTCTAGATTGGATGTATCTACTTAGTACTAGTCTTTCTATGACATGTCTAAACCCCAAAAACCCATGAAAACATCCCAAGAGAGCAAAGCTTATTTACAATGTCATGTGCCAATCTTAGCATTCAAACATCTAATCCATTCATTAACATCAAATTATAATTGAAATACAAGAAACCATGGAAACAAGGCAAAAATCAAGAAGATAGATAAAAGTAGCAAAACTTCACCAATTAGGCAAAGTGAGCATTCATTAATAATGAATGGAGATCACTTAAAGGATAAGGGCCTGATTCTAGAGCATGATCATGGCTCTCATGTTACATACCTATGTAACTAGCAATACTTTAGACCCTATTGGTCCATTTAGTGTGGGGGCTAAATGGCAAGTTACCCTTGGATAAGGGTTACCCTTAGGATTATATGTGCCTTTGGATAAGGGCAGGCAAGTGACTATACCTTGGTCGGAGGTATGGAGTCACGTGATCCTTGGATAAGGGATACCCTTAGGATTAAGGGTAGGTGCCTTAGACTAAGGTACTAGTGTCCTTGGTTAAGGGCAGGTAGGTGTCTATGCCTTGGATGGAGGTATGGAACCTAGTGAGGTGTTAGAAAGTCATTGGATGACTATTTTTCTAAACCTTGGGCCTCAACCTTGAACCATATCACTTAATTGGTCTAGGACCAAAGTATACATGCACAACTTGGGCATTGGGATCTAGTGGGAGGGTGCACTTCCAATGGGTCCAATGAGTTCCCAACTCCCACAAGAAAGGCATTCAAAGAGTCATAGGTTATGGAAGGAGTCTCTTGACCTTCCATAAGCCTATGGAGGCTCTTGGAGATTCTTTAACTCCCCTAGGCTTCTCTCTCTCTCATTGGATGAGCATGGAACTCCTAGTGCACTGGAGGGGTCCATGGGCCATCTATATGAGGGTAGTAGGGCGCCCATTGGGGAGGAGAGATCTCTCTTGTTTGCTTTGCTTATGCTCTAGTGTTGCTACTAGTGTGTAGAGTGCTTTCTTGTGGTAGTATGCTCAGGGTTTGGATCTTGCTTATGGCATAAGTAGGGTTTGAATCGTGTTGTGATATGCTTGTGACTTGTTTATGGTTAGCAAGGGGGGGCTAGATAGGTCTTGCTTGGAGTTTGGATCTAGCTATGGTTGGGTGGTGAATACTGGATGCCACCTTGTTATCTATCTTTGTGTTTAAAGAGTAGGGACACAGGTGGAGGAGAGATCCTTGGAGGCTTGCAGATCCTTACTTGCAGGTGGAGGCAACCTAGCTTGGAGTGGGGGAGAATCTTGAAGCTTGCAAGTTGCTTGGAGGACATTTGGAGGCTTTACCTTGGATTTGGAGGACTTCCTCACCTCTACTTGTTCGAGCCACTTTATTAACTGTCCTATTGACTAGTTCTAATCTAATTTAGCTCCATGGCTATATTTGGCAATTCATTAGTAAGCTCATGGGCTAATTACATGTAGCACATGACACTCCCCCTACTTTAAGCATTTTTGCCCTCAAAAATGAAGGTCATGTAGTCCTTTGTTGAGTGCCATGTTTCGCAAGTCCTTTGGCGGAACTTGAGAAATATTTGGGCCACCTTAAGTGAGAAACGTCTTTCCATGTATTATTCTCATAAATGGCCATCTTTTGTTCATCAGATTTCAATGCCTCACGTCAGCTTTCTGCTTGTTGTTGTACAACAAGGTTGCAGCGAAACTTCTTTGGAAAAACCCTTTGATCTACAAACTGATCCCATCTATTTGATAAGATCATTGAAGAAGAGATTGATGAAACACATGAAATCCCCAAATTGCATTAGTTCTGTATGGGTTGACAGGATCCCAGCAACGGACATTCGATAGTCTTCTTTGTCAGTATCCTCCTTGTTTGGATAGACTATCCAATTCCAAATGCATCTTTTTTTGTCCCTGTATCCGGTGTTGTTGCCTAATGCATTGCTCCTTGATGTAGGACACTGGTATCCTTTTGTACTCCAAGGCGTTGATTAAAGCAATGATTTCATCCAATTATCTAACTGAGCATTGGAGTTTCCTCTTATCGAATCAGTTTGAGCAAGATTGGTAGTATTGTCTTGCTGAAGATGGTTGGCCATAGGTCCATTGATTTCCTCTGCGAGTGAAGCAATGGATACAGTTCTTGATAGATCAAAATAGAAATGCCCCAAATCCAGTGATTCATTGTCAATAAATCAAATAAATTAGTTCAATAGAAATGCTCCAAATCAAGTGATTCATTGTCCAAATAATAATCTATGAATATTTTTGCACAAAACTCCTTGAAATCATCCCATGACTTGGGGTTCATACTTTGGATGACGTAACACTACTTGCCACCAATCATAGACTTTTCCTCGAAAGTAGGATACTGCTATGGAAATTTTGCCCTGATCAGAGATAGAATGTAGTCGAAAATTCTCATCGACAATAGTTAACCAGTCATCAATATGCTCCCTCAAAGGTTGGTATGTTCCCAAAAGGAACATTGTCAAGATATCGTTGAATTTTGATATGTTGATGTTGATTGGTCTTTGACGAACTGCTCTCACCATTGTAACAGGAACTAGGAACGGTCACAATGCTCCCATAGCTAGCATTATCTCCTGTCTATAACCCAATATTTCCAGCAATTGGTTTGAGAGCTATAGAGAAAGCATTTTCTATTTGTGTGGATGTACTATTGAATGCCATTGTACAAAGAGAAGATTGGTATTCAAAATTATTCTCTTCGACTTCATATTGTTCATAGCCAACTTCGTTAGCATCATTGTAGTCTCCATCTCACCGATGTAGTGATTGGGATGCAATTTTGTCTCTTGACAATGTTTTCCTCTGTTGTACGTGTTGTGACCTGTAGGATCTTCTTCATTGTAATCACAACTTTCAAGGAACTGTAGGCTCATTTTGGTCCTCATGTTGCCATTCAGAGTGATTATGACCCTCATAATCAACAACGCTATACTCGTTTTCAATCTGGACTATCGTTATATGCGTCTCCAAGTTGATATTCCTGATCATCTAGTTGACAAACATGATCCCCATTGGAATATTGTTCATGCTCGTCTGTATCATGACATTGCTGATCATCCTGTTGACAATCGCCACCATCATCACATTCCTCCTCATCTTGTTGACAATCATCACCACCATCATCATACCAGTCACTTTGGTTATCGTACTCATAATCATTTCCATCCCATTGATCTTCATAATCAGACATATTTTCATTATCAGCATCCATGGTATAGTGACATGCAGTCTGTGGGTTGTGGGTCCACAAAACTGAATGAAATGAAAAGAATTTGGAACAATTATAAATTTCACTAGTAAAATCACAGATTTGCTAGTAAGAAATTTGTTCATGTCTTCGAAGAATGTAACCTGCAAGATTTAGGGAACAACAATAGCTTTTGGCAAAATGTCCACTTTGTTTCATTGATCGGTTTTGGCTTTATACCACTGCTATCATGTCGAGCTCGACGTGATGATCACTTTTGCTTTTTACTGCGTTGCAATCCGAGGTCAAACAGAGAAGATATGGAAATTTAAAGAAAATGAAGCACAAAATGTGGACAACTTAAGAAAAAGGGGTCGTATATAAAAAATAAAATAAAAACAAAAGTAATGATGACGGAAACGTTGATCACTGTACTCAACACAATGAACTGATCAATTTTCATTTTTACACCACTGAATTTCAACTTCATGAGGAAAGTTATAGACAAAGAGAGTCTGGAGTTGAATGTAATTCGAGTGACTTAGAAATAGGCCTCGTGAAAAAGTACATTGGATCGTAGAAAAAAAAGAAACCGTAAAACATTTAAAAAAAATGATGGCAAATATTTTTTCTTTGGTCACTTGAGATGGATGAGCCATGTGCTCGTTAAAAAAAAAATAAAGAAAAAACCGGAAAATTATATTTATTTCCCGGGCGTTAGAACGGGAGGTAAGGAGAATATTCCAACGTAACAAATTCCTGAATTTGAACAGCCGTAGACCAGGACCAGGAAGCGCGGCTGCTGATAGAGAAAATATAAGGAAGAGAAGGGAGGGTCACGTGAAAGAGAGGGGGTACCTTTTGGAATATTCCAAAGAAATATGACTGGCATCAGACGCACAGGTAGAGGGGAAAGGGCGCATGGGGTGGGGTAGTAGGATGGGCGCCGGATGTAAGCCCTATTGGCCGTCGGATGTAAATAGGATTTTAAGCCCTATAGGTATCAGATGTAAGCCCTATAGGCGTCGGATGTAAGCCCTATAGGCTATTGGATGTAAATAGGATTTTAAGCCCTATAGGTGTCGGATGTAACCCCTATAGGCGTCAGATGTAATAACAATAGGGGCACGTCGGATTTGACTACCGGAGCAAAACTTCAAGAATGAAAAGTTGAAGTGCTTCTCTCCCAAAAAATCCTACCAATTCTAGGATTTGACCCCTTTCACAAGATTTGCCATAACTTTGTCAATTCTCAACCAAATTGGCTGGAAATTGGCTCAGATTCAAGCTGAGACTAAGATCTACTATCCTATAAAATGGCCATAACTTGGTCATTACAGCTCCAAATCAAAAAATCTCAGTACCTCGAAGAAGCTAAAAGAAAGATCTACTAATCTACAATAATAAATCACAAAAAAAAAAAAGAAGAAGATTAATTGGTTAAAAATTGAATCAAAACTTGCTGGAAATTGAAAAAACAAGAAAACTAGAAGAAGAAACTCTACCAAACTTAACAAAATCCACCAAATCTGATGGGGAAAGGATCTAATGCTCTGATACCAAAATTGTCATGTGCCAATCTTAGCATTCAAACATCTAATCCATTCATTAACATCAAATCGTAATGGAAATACAAGAAACCATGCGAACAAGGCAAAAATCAAGAAGATAGATAAAAGTAGCAAAACTTTACCGAATTAGGCAAAGTAAGCATTCATTATTAATGAATGGAGATTATTCAAAGGATAGGGGCCTGATTCTAGAGCATGATCATGGCTCTCATGTGATTTTAGGCACATGAACCACTTTCTCCATCAAGAAAGCTCTCAAAAGAGAAGCTCCAAGATCCCTTAGAAACCAAATTTAAAAAATGAACAATAGCCTCCAAATTTAGCACGACCTCAACTATTTATAGTGGTCATTGGTGCCTCTACTATAAGTTTGGGGCCTTATTTAGCTAAATTGGGCCTTACAACCATTATTGCAATTCCGCTATTCACAATAATAGCGAGGTTGTTCGAGCCACTTTATTAACTGTCCTATTGACTAGTTCTAATCTAATTTAGCTCCATGGCTATATGTGGCAATTCATTAGTAAGCTCATGGGCTAATTGCATGTAGCACATGACATACAAAATGTTATACAAGCTTATGATGATAATCTAACCCTAACATCTATTAACCCTAATTCTTCATGATCAACCTTCTCTCTCTCTCTCTCTCTCTCTCTCTCTCTCTCTCTCTCTCTCTCTCTCTCTCTCTCTCTCTCTCTCTCTCTGCTTCACAACAGACGGAGTTCCATGATTCTATAGACCAGCTCCGAGTTCACGCCCTTGACCGTGACAGCTTGGGGATCACCAGGATTTTTGAGGATGGACCGGGACCTATTACAACATATGGTGAGTATCTGTTATAGTTTGGTGAGGCACATGAGTTAGCCATGTATAATGGCCTACCTCACTGGCCTAGTTTTGACAACTATACTTGTCACCCTCATAGTGGCGGTCATAGTGTTGTTGATTACCTCATGGGGTCACCTTCATCCATTCCCCTCATTCACAGTTTCTATATCTCTCCCACCACTCTCTCTGATCATTTGTTCCTTTCCTTCTCTATTGACCACCTCCTATCACTGCCATCTCCACCACAATCCACACTACCCATTGCACCCAAATACACTTTCCACGCCCTCTACATATTGCTCTACCAAGAATCCCTTGCCTCCTTACTTCACTCTTTTCCACGCAACAAACCATTGGAGTCTCAGGCTGCCTCCTCACTACTTCTCTCCATACTGCTGCAACTTTGGCCTTTCCATTTGAACCTCACAATAACTAACCAGCTCATCCGCGGTCATCTTGACCTTTTCATCCACCATGGTACTGTCAAATTCCAAGGCCTAGCTATGGAGTATCATAATAGCATAGTAAGCACACTATGAAAGCTTCAGAAAACTAGCTATGGAGTAGAACACAAAAGCAAGAGAGAGAGGACTTCAAAGCTCACACAACATGAATGAATATTCAAAGTGTAGTAGGGCGTGGAAACCCCTCCAAAGTTTGGGCTACATATAGCATGTTATGTATGGAGGTGGTGTCTTGCTAATTCTAGCTCTAGAACCCACATGGGTCCTTAACCTACTTGATTTACTTGCCTAATTAGCACAAGTGGGGTGTACTATGTACATAAATGTTTTACCCCCATGTCTTATGCACAACTTACAAGTTACAAGTATACAAGCCTTAAGGGGCAAAATAGGCATTTATTTCAACACCCCCCCTCAATGGCTATTTTGTTCATACCAACACCTAGCATGCTACGAAACTTTTCAAATTTTTCTCTACTAAGTGCCTTAGTAAAGATATCTGCTGCTTGTTCGTTGGTATCACAGTACTCGAGCTGAATTTCTCCGCTTTGTATCTTCTCTCGTAAGAAGTGTTGATCCACCTCAATATGCTTCGTACGAGCATGGTACACAGGATTTTTGGCAAGCTGGATGCAACTCTGGCTGTCACACTGAAGAATAGTAGGACCATCCTGTGGAATCTGCACCTCCCCAAGAAGTCTCCTGAGCCATATTGCCTCGCAGGTAGCTTTTGCCGCTGCCCTGTACTCAGCCTCTGTCGATGATAAGGTAACTGTGGGCTGTTTCTTGCTACACCAAGAAATGGCCCTTGAACCAAGGTTAAAAGTGTAACCTGTGGTCGACTTTCGATCATCCCTATCACCTGCCCAATCCGAATCAGTAAAGCCTCCAAGCTGAAGCTTTCCGTCATTTGTGTACTCAATCCCATAGCAGGTTGTCCCTTGGACATACCTCAAAACCCTCTTGGCTGCTTTCCAATGTGCTTCAGTTGGAGAACTCATGAACTGGCTTGCTACACCAACCGCATAGGAAATGTCTGGTCTCGTAGTGGTAAATCAGGCTACCCACAAGCTGCCTATAAAGAGTCTCGTCCACAAAAGGAGTGCCATCATCTCTGGATGGCTTACTGCTGGTATCAATGGGCGTGAAAACGGGTTTGCAATCCTGCATGTTGAACCTGTTCAAAACTTCACATGCATAGTTGGCTTGGGAAATAAACACACAGTTTTCCTTTTTCCAAACCTCCAAACCAAGACAATAGTGGATTAAGCCCAAATCCTTCATCTCGAACTCATTTGATAAATGAGCCTTCACCTTTTCAATAAGCTGCCCATTGTTACCCGTGATGACCAAGTCATCCACATAGAGAACTATCAAAACAATGTTCCCATCTTCCTCCTTCACGAACAGGTTGCAATCCGACTGACTCTTTATGAATTGCTCCTTGGCAAAATAGTCGTCAATACGACTATACCAGGCCCTGGGTGCCTGCTTCAAACCATATAAGGCCTTCTTAAGCCTGCATACCATACTTTCCTTGCCCTTAGCCTCAAAACCTTGTGGCTGTTCCATGTAGACTTCTTCAGCCAACTGTCCATTAAGAAAAGCACTCTTCACGTCCATTTGATGGACCTCCCAACCAAAAAATGCAGCCAATGCTAAAACCAACCTGATAGACGTCATCTTAGCTACCGGTGCAAACGTCTCATCATAGTCCAAGCCCTCCTTCTGTGCATAGCCTTTAGCAACCAGCCTTGCCTTATGCTTTTCGATGCTCCCATCAGATTTGTATTTGGTCCTGTAGACCACTTACAGCCAATAGGACGCTTCCCTTTTGGTAACTTCACCAAATCCCATGTATCATTCTTGAGAATGGAGTCGTACTCCTCTTGCATAGCATGTTGCCATACCTTCTCATCTGCTGCCTCAACGAATGTACGTGGATCTTGTGAATCCAAAATAGTAATCATAAGTGCATAGTTTGTCTCCTGGTGTTCATGCTGCTGGGCTTGCCTTTGAGACCTCCTAGCCCCTGGATTGCTGCTCTCTCCCTCATCCAATATCAAACCATCCTGCACAGTTTGCCAATACCACTTGGGAAACTTCTTCCTTGCAGTTGGTGATGAAGACGGTGAATAGGACTCAACAGATTTGCCCCTTTCCTTCCGCTTCCTAGCCTCCTCGGATTCTTCCTCTTGATCACTCATATGATCATCCTGAGGCTCCCCAATATATGGATGTGGGTCATCAAGTATTGGCACAAATTCACTTGTACCATCCTCCATCTCAAGTTCCTCTATAGGAGGCGTTTGATCTTCTTCAAAGATCACATCTCAACTTATGATCCTCTTCTTGCTAGTAAGATCGTAAAGTCTGTAAGCTTTGCTTTCTTCACTGTATCCCAAGAAAATACTCTTTGGTGATTTTGCATCCAGCTTCTTCCTGTTATCCTTGGGAATATAGGCATAGGCCGTACAACCAAACACTCGCAAAGCGCCTACCTTGGGCTTAATGCCGCTAAATGCCTCTTCTGGAGTCTTGCCTTCCACAGCTTTTGTTGGACTTCTATTCAACAGAAACACTGTTGTGTGCATTGCCTCGCCCCAAAAAGAGTTGGGCGACCCCTTTGCCTTGAGCATGCACCTTGCACACTCCACAATAGTTCAGTTCTTTCTCTCTGCTACGCCGTTTTGCTGAGGGGTATGAGGAGTTGTAAGCTGCCTTTTGATCCCATTGGCCTTGCAGAATTCCACAAATTCTATCTTAATGAACTCTCCACCACCGTCTGACCTGAGCATCTTTATCTTCTTTCCTGAATGTTCTTCTACCAAAGCTTTGAAATGTAGGAAGTACTTGAATGCTTCAGATTTTAACTTCAAGAAATAAATCCAAATCTTGCGTGAGAAGTCATCAATAAAGGTCATAAAGTAATATGCCCCCCCTGCAGATTTTGTTTGGGTTGGCCCCCACAAATCTAAATGTATCAAGTCAAGTATGCCTGCTGCCCTGGTGGTGCTTTCCTTGGGAAACTTATGTCTTTGCTGTTTTCCCATAGCGCAAGCCTCGCAAACTGAAGAGCTTGGCTTAACAACTGGAAGCCCCTCCACCATATGATGCTGGTTCAACACCTGCATGCTTTGGTAGCCAAGATGTCCATACCTCTCATGCCACAACCTATCCACATCCCCTCCTTTTGCTGTATAAGCATGCTGACTAGGGATAGAAGTGTATAACCTGTATAGATTATCTTCCTGCAATCCTTTGGCCACAACCTTCATATTATCACTCAAGTCCAACACAAGACAAGAAGTAGCATCAAATTCTACTTTCATATTTTGTTGAGTGATATCTCCTACTGAAAGAAGATTTTTAGCAAGTCCTGGTACATATAAGACATTCTTAATGACTTTGACTTCTCCTGATGGAAGCTTTACAGGTACTGTGCCCTTTCCCTTGACCTCGTGTGTTGAGTTGTCACCTAGGCACACCTCTTGTCCATCACTAATCCCCACAAAGGTATCAAACCAATCCCTATGAGGGGTCATGTGCTTTGAAGCACCTGAGTCAATGTACCAACCACCTGTTGTAGCTTGTGAAGCCAATGCAACAGAGAATAACTCAGCTGGCCTTATGTCACTCTGCTCCTCTCTTGCAACACTCTCAACAACATTTCCTCCTTGCTTCTTTGTGCCCTTCTTTTGGTCTGCAAGCTTCTTCCTGCACTCAAAAGCAAAGTGTCCATATTTACCACAGTAATTGAAATTCCCCTTCCTTCGAGGTGTCGAAGAAGTATTCAAGGAGGGTTGTGCTTCTGACATCTGCAAGTTCTCCATTCCTTGCTCAAGTGTTTATGGTGTTCCTTTGTTATTGCCTTTACCTTTCTTCTTATCCTTAGCTGGATTTTGGTTCTTCTTAGAAGCAAAGGCATGCTCCTGGAAATCTTCCCTCTTGGAGAGATTAACTCTCCTCATCTCCTCCTGTAACAAGAGACCATAGACTTCTTCATAGGTAGGGATCTTCTCTCTCACTGATACCATCATCACAAAGTTCTGATAAGCATATGACAAGCTATTCAGAACTATTGGCACCAAGTCTTTGTCAGCAATAGACTCTCCAAGTACAGAAAGCTGATATCTAATATCCTGAATCTTAGTAAGATGATCAGTAACTGTCTCCCGTGTCTCCATTCTGAGAGTATACAACTTGTTCTTCAAGTAGAGAAACCTGGTTGTACTTGCTGTCTCATACAATGCACAAAGAATGTGCCATGCATCCACAGGCCCTTTGGCTGACCTGATTAGAGGAATCACATTATCCCTCACTGACATGTTGATGACTCTGTGTGCCTTTTCCCCTCTCTTGATATAGTCCTTAAGTTCAAGTTTAGATGTTGGAACAGGCTCCTCACCTGTCACAAGCTTCCAACATTCTTTGTCTTCAAGAATGTTCTTGATCTTGAATTTCCATATGCTAAAGTTAGTGCCATCAAGCCGGCTGGCTTCACTCAGCATGCTCTTTGCAAGACTAGACATAGCTGGATAGAAATAAAACACAAAAGGCAAACTGGGGTTTTCACCCAACTAGGGTATGCAGCCACTTGCTCAATAACCCTCAGCTTCTGGATTTGAAACTATCCCTTTGTATGGCTGTCCTAGCCCTTGTCCAAGATCCACTCAGAACTTTCACTGAAGTCCCCACTGTAGAAAGCGCCCTCCTACAGTCCTGGCTGTCCAAAAAGACTCAAAATTTTTTGTCTCAAATTAGAAACTTTTTGGCTCCTTGTACTCCCCTTGTCAACAGTACTCCAACCATGCAGATAGCACAGAGATCAGATGCCCCTACAAAAAGTGCTCCCTCCTCAAAGGTAAGCTGCTCTCCAGGAATGGCAGGAATCGGATCAAAAACAGGTCCAAGCTTTCACCACACCACAGGCAACATAACCTGCTCTGATACCATGTCAAATTCCAAGGCCTAGCTATGGAGTATCATAACAGCATAGTAAGCGAAAACCAGCTATGGAGTAGAACACAAAAGCAAGAGAGAGAGGACTTCAAAGCTCACACAACATGAATGAATATTCAAAGTGTAGTAGGGCGGGGAAACCCCTCCAAAGTTTGGGCTACATATAGCATGTTATGTATAGAGGTGGTGTCTTGCTAATTCTAGCTCTAGAACCCACATGGGTCCTTAACCTACTTGATTTACTTGCCTAATTAGCACAAGTGGGGTGTACTATGTACATAAATGTTTTACCCCCATGTCTTACGCACAACTTACAAGTTACAAGTATACAAGCCTTAAGGGGCAAAATAGGCATTCATTTCAACAGGTACGACGTAGAATGCCGCTCCCTTCACCACACTGTCACACATGCTCGTTTCCATGCCCACCATCTCCTTCGCTCCTCACGGCATTTGTACAACCACACACTTCGCCGCAAAAAACGTGCCTATGATGAGTCCGAAAGAAGCCGCCTTGTGAACCTCCTTTTCAGCTCTTCCTTTGGTGCCTTTTGGCATGAATTTATCCCCCGTGCTCCACCCCCTCCCTACATACTTGGACTGACTATGCTATCCAGCTTTACACTATATCCACTGATACGCCCATTTCCATCTCTCCTCGACCTTCAGACTTCACCCTCTTCACCTCTGATTTGGTCCGGTGAGTAATCAAAAAATTGAAAACCCCTTGAACTAGAGACATTGAAGATCTTGAATCCGAGCCTACTACTAATTCACGCCTCCGACACTCTTGCCCCCACACTATCCACTCTCTTCAACCATGCTGTTGTTGAAGGCTTCCCATCTTCTTGGTGCACCAACATCATACATCCTATCCATAAAAATGGTTACTCCATGTTACCTGGTAATTACCGCACTATCATGATTGGGCATGTTCTTGCGAAGTTATATGGCACCATCCTTCAGTCTGTAGTTAGCTCAGAGGCAGAGTCTAGGAGATTGCATGCATTGGGCTAGGCAGGGTTCCGCGCTCATTATTCCACTACTGATTATATCTTCACACTTCGAGCTCTCATTGAGGAAGCTAGGCATAGGAAGGAAAAGGTTTACTGTTGTTTTGTAGACTTCAGGAAAGCCTTTGACTCTGTCCCATGCTCTCTACTTATCTAGAGACTCCGCGACCTGGGTTTCTCTACGGATATTATTCTAGCTGTCATGGCTCTTTATGAGAGGGTTTTGCGTTGCTTTCGTCATAATAGTGGCATTTTTTAGCATATTTGGAGTACTATTGGGGTTAAGCAGGGGTGCTCTCTCTCACCAATTCTTTTTGGACTATACATTGATGAGCTGGAGCGGGTCATCTCTCAGTGTGGCGGGGACGGTTGTAAGCTTGGTGACATTCTGATCGCTATCCTTCTCTATGGGGATGATGTGGTATTAGTCTCTCATACCAGAGAGGGATTACAGAGACAGCTGAATTGCTTACACACCTTTTGTACCTAGTGGGATTTAGGGGTGAATCTCTCGAAGACCAAAATCATGGTCTTCAATACCTCTCGGGCTTTCATGCAGCATCAGGAGCTTACCTTTGATGGACAACCTCTAGAGGTGGTTTCTTCATATACTTACCTTGGCGTGCTCTTCGCTAGTCCTACTTTCCGTATGAGATAGGCGGCTACTTCTAGACTCGGGAAGGGTCATTCTTCCCTGGTCCAGTTGGAGAGATTCTGCCTCCGTAAGTCTATTCGGGATGCCCCGAGTAAGTGCAGACTTCTTGACACCATCATCACCCTTTCAGCCATGTATGCAGCAGAGATATGTGGTACAGGCCTCTCCTCCTCACATTGGGCCAGCATTTCATGCTTATAGACCACCATGCTAGCTCGTATGGTTCGGGCGAAACCCTTTGTTCCACATGAGATCATTCTTGTAGAGTTTGCCACCCCTCTATCCAGATAGAGGCAGCCTTCTAGCTTATCACATACATACAGAGAGCTCAAGCACTCCCTGATACAGAGCAGATATACACGGCTTGCACTCATGTCTTGCCACCATCTTCAGGCTCAGGGATACTGGCTGTCATGGTTCTCTCAAGCATCACGCTTCCTCATGGAGACATTTAGTATCACTATCATAGATCTCCCCTCGGGTACACACTAGTACATTAGGAGTCTGATGACGACGACGACGATACACCATCTCACAGGTATCAGAGACAGTGTATCACTCACAATCATGTGCAGCTCGCACTACCCGCACACAGTTTTCATCCTCCTAGACGAGTACAACAACAATCCATATTACCTCCTGCTACAGCTCGTATCACATCCTTTTTCAGCAGTAGTGCTAGTTGATATGACTCTATTCTTAGCAGCTATTTTTGCTCCCACTTATGGATAGTTTGTAGTGTACAGTTATATTGTTCATCTTTTATGCATAGTTTTCTTTCTTGGAGACATTTATATACGCTCCCATGGTAACCACATACTTGACATGTACTCTTATTGGTCTTATATGCTTTTTGGCATGGAAAAGAAAGACATGAATAAAGCTTTCTTTCTTTCTTTCTTTCTCCTCACAAAAATAGCAATAACAATCAAATCCAACAATTAGCAAAAAGTGAGTTCTTCAGACTTATGATTAATTTGAGTTATGTTTCTATTGCTCAATTATCTTGTTGTGTGTGAGTATTAATATGATTAGTCGACGTCTATCTTGAATTATACTTATCGTTATGACACAAACCTCATATCTCTCTTTATGCTTTCTATTCTCCCTTTGAACTTGCTCATAATTGCTATGTTGTGGTTCTGATTCCAAGTTTTCAACTAGATTCTCTAAAGTTGTTCATCATCAATGATCAAAATGCCACTCTTATGGTCCTCATAGGTTATAGAACTAGAAGATGAACTTATTACATCTAATTCATTATTTGGGGTTCCATCTTCATCAAAGATAACATCCTTGGTATTGATGACTATTTTATGCTCAACATCATATAACCTATAAGCTTTTTCTTGAGCATCATTAAACATTTTGTAGCCTTTAGTTCAGTATCTTTTGCATGTCTTTGGCACATAAATTGTACCCCAACGAATATGAAATGACTCACATTAGGTAGGTTTCTTACTTTGGGCACACTCCACTATAGCTCGAATCTTTCTTTTTGTAACTCCATTTTGCTGTGGTGTATTTGTAGCTACAATTTGTCTTTTGATTTGATTGTAACTGCAAAATTATTGAAACTCAGTCGGAACATATTCTCCTCCTTTATTTGAACATAGGAACTTTGACAACCACTCCTAATGGGGAGTCATATGTATAGAGGCTCCTAAATCTATGTCTTACCTATTATCTGATTCCTCACTTGATGCAAAATGAGAAAAGTCCTTAATCGACAATAACATCATGAGAACTCTCCTCTTTAACAAAGTTACCTACTTGTTTCAACTTTTTTTTATTATTATACTTCCTCTTTTTGCATTCAAAAGGAGATGCTCATATTTACCACAATGATTGCAGTTTTCCGCAGTTTTCCATCCCGCTATCGTGTAGACCTGGATTTTCCATCCTTACTTTCTTCCTAGGCTTCTTCTTTCTTTCCCTTGCCTTTCTTTGTCTTGCTTTTACCTCTTCCATGATTTCCTTAAAACTACTTTGTCATAAAGATCTGCTCCTTGGTAATCTCTGGAGATGAGATCTAAGCATCTCATTTCCTCCTGTAAAATAAGAGCATTTAACTCCTCAAACTTATTGTAGCTAGCGCAATTTCTCCAATGGCCATAAGTTGATCTTTCAGCTCCTTGATCCTTGTAACATAGTCCGTAATATCTATGTTCATCCTAAGATTGTGTAACTTTTCGGTAAGAAACAAAAGTTGTGATTGATTTATAGTCTCAGAAATTCCTTTCACAATGTCCCATGGTTCCTTTGGTCTAGGCGCCTCTCTAATCTGATACCATGTTAGAAAATAGAGAGCAATGGATATACTCATTGGAGCAACTAAAGCCTGCTAGCATTCACAAAAGATTCAACAAGATACAATCACCATGAATGAAACAAACTTCAATAGATGGAATGATAGTAACAAAGAGATGAAAGAGAGTAGAGTTGGTGCGCTTGACCTACATGAGTACCATATCTATAATTGAGTTAGAGTCTCTCATATGTCCAAAAACAAAACCCTGTTTCTCGATTCTAGGTAACATGCTCTAATGCTAATAAAAGCATGAACTCAAGTTAAATTTGACTTTAAGGTGTAGTAAAACTTGTGGTAGCATTAACTCGTAGTAGAAATAGAATGATTTCTAAAAATAGACTATGTTATTAGGTGGGTCACAATCTCAGCTTAGTTTCAGTTTAGCATCAGTTAGCTCAGTTGATCAACTTTATAGTATTAGCAGGTTTTTATTATGATTGTTCTCCAGTTTCTTATATGTATATTTGCATTCTCCACTAGTTACGAACAAGACCACAATTATGCTATGGCTGATCTATGAGAGCAGTACATAAGCAGGAATTAGTCTAGAAAGCAAGAAAGAGAGCTTAAAGAGACTAAAGAGGAGAGAGATCAATATCATAGCTGAATAACAAATGACACAGATTCCCTACTTACAGCCTAAAGGAAGCCCTAAAAAGGAAGTTGCCAATGGCAAAGGCCCAACTGGGAGGGATAATAGTGCGCCCTCCAAAAAGGCATATGTCCAAATGTCCAAATAATGAATAGTAAGGCCCAAGGCCAACCATAAAGTCTAAGTGTCAGTAATGAATAAAAAAGGGCCCAAGGCCCGCTTATGCATAAAGTAAATGTAAATGGACCGAGTCCATAACTCCACTCTATTCTATGCTTCGTCGGCGTTTGCACAAAACTGCAGCTAAATGGATGTACTATTGTAGAGAAACTGTTATTTGGTTCAATGTGGTCTAGTTTCTTTTTTGAAAAGGATTTTGGATTTTATTTTGGCTTTTCTAGGTATGAGATTGGTTTTAAATGTGATACGTACAAGAGGCTTTGACTTTGAAGGAGTTGCTAAGGTTAGGTTTTGTCGGTTAATATGTTTAATTTTTGGTCTATAATGCATGGTGCAAATATGGTATGCTTTTAGTTGCTAGCATTTTTTGTTCTCAGTTTTCTAACGAAAAACACTTTTTCTGAGTGGATTGCACAGGTTGAGTTCACAAGACAGTTAAAAAATGACAAGTGCTGCAGCACCAACTCTGCCCACCCCAATTTTTCAAGTGACTGAAACTTTTGAGTCGACGCCTCAATTTACATGCAGCTTTAAGGTGGAATATCCGTCTGAAGATCTAGCAAGAATTGTAGGGGATGTGCTTTCTGTTGATGCTGAGCTACATCTTGACAAGGTTAAGAGGGATACAATTGTTGTAGGAAGACAGCTTACAGTAAACTTTATTGCTTCGGATGCCAGATTTTTGAGGGCTTCAGTTAGTGCATTTTTGGACATGCTAACTTTGGCTACAAGAACAATTGAGGAGTTTGGTCCAAGTGCTGCTGGTTAGTTGGTACTGGGCCCAATGGCAACTTTCTAAAAAGAGAGAAAAACATCTATATAACCTCTTTGTTATTTGTTGATTTTGCAAGTCTATTTGAAGACCATAGGCAAATATCCTTGAAACCAATTGCCCTATTGTTTTCTGCATTTGCAAATCAAGTATTCAAAATCAGAATCAACTGAAAGGAGCTTTGTTTGCAATCTCTATGCTAGTTTCATAAAAGCTCTTGTAGAGGACTAATCTGTAGAGAAGTCGCTCTTTTCGGCAGTTGATAATAGTACACCATTGTGTTCTTGCAAATGAACCACCATGCGAATCTGGTTTTATTGAATTGCTATTGCTAAGTTTTGAATATGCCCCGAAGGTATGTATCTATGTACGCGTCCATGCATGTGCATGTGCACTTGTATCTGTGAGGGTGTGCATGCTGGGGTGCCTGTGTTTGCACATGAGAGAGAGAGAGAGAGAGAGAGAGAGAGAGAGAGGAGAAGAAGAAGAAGAAGATTCATTAACGTCTTTTCCATGCCCTGAGGCATATAAGACAAAAAGAGTACATGTCAAATGAATTTCACCAGGACAGATCAAGGCCATCATTTTAATACTAAAACTAAAAACTACTAATTAAAAGCCTATGAGGAGATAAAATAGATAAGGAAAATTATGGTACTACGACCATTTACAAATCAACTAATAAACTCCTCATTTCTCTAACTCTACAACAGTTTCCACTTTTTCTTTAACTCTGATTTTGACAAAACGTATTGTACCATCCCTATAAATGAGATGTTTCCCAAATTCTTTTGCTTTCTGGCAGGCTTGTTTCCGTTCTTGTACTTGTACGAAAGTTAGATCTTCGTCCAGAAAAATACGAGTATCCTCCAGCTTGGCTTGGCGACGGAGAACATCTGTATCGGATAAGTAATGTCTTCGTATCTTTGTGGGTGCACCAGACCTTGTCTAGGCCCGCATCGTTGTGTTGGAGCGTATCCGTCAGAAATTTTTTGGCTTCCCCAATCGCATCTTGTGTATTGGGGATTCCACGAACTTGAACGTGGAGGGCTTTTTGTTCACGGAGCCGATTCTTGGTGAATGTAGCAGAGATGAATGAAACAAGCCCAGGATTTCCTGTGCTATTTTTGCTGATGGTTTTCAGCTTGCTTTATCTTCGACTTCCCTTTCGACTTCTTGGATTGACTCTATGAGAGCAGCCTGGTCCTTGGCTTGACGTTGAAGATCAGCCACAATGCGATCCAAGTTTTGGATGTGTGGTACCTCAGTGGCGTCTCGATATTGAACAATGTGGGCGATCTGCCAATCCTGCTCATCCAATTTCGCTTGTAGCTTTTTGACCTGTTCTTGGAGCTGAGCAACCATCGTCTGGAGGGTAGATATCTCTAGCAGGCAACTTAATCCGTATTCCCATCCTGGGGTAGGGGCAGGTGTTGGAGTTGTCACAGCATCAAATGCATTGGGCTGAGGAGAGAGAGAATAGGGACCAAGTGTTGTGGGTACGACACCTAGACTGGAGTTGGAGGTCTTAGTATCTATGGCAGGCGCAGTAGGAGCTTCAGAGGGAGAATTGGCAACAGGTTCAGACTCGCGATCTGTGGCAGGCGCAACAGGAGAAGCTGCGTCAGGTTCATATCCACGATCCAGGGGGGTGGAGCGTGAGCTCCCCCACGCTTAGAGCGGGGCTTCATAGCACATAGACAGCGATGGCTTCTCCAAATGGCAGCGAGCTACATCAGCGAGCACTGGTTTTCTAGATGGCAGCGAGCTACATCAGCGAGCACTGGTTTTCTAGATGGCAGCGAGCACTGGTTTTCTAGATGGCAGCAAGCTAGTGTGGACAGCAGCGAGGCATCTCCAAGCTTCGAGCTACATCCAGGGGAGGGAGGTAGCGCGATCCAGATAGCCGCGATCAGGGAGCCCCGCGCGCGCGCGCGAGAGAGAGAGAGAGAGAGAGAGAGAGAGAGAGGAGGGGGGGGGGATGGTGTCTTTCAGGAACTGGGCCTCCACATATCCTGAGTGGGCCAGCTTACATCAAAAGCGATATGATACGTACTTTGCTGTTTGTGGCTTAGGTCGAAGAATTCAGGCAGGTGTTGTGGCCTGGCTTTTGTTTCTACAGCAGGTAGCACAGAAGAGAGTTCTGGCTTAAGAGTGTTTTCTGGTGCCGCTTGGCTTTGAGCACATGAATGGTTGCATGTGTATGTGGGCAAAAGAAATGAGACCATTCAAAGTTCATAAAATTCAAGATTGGGCTTTCATGATGCATTGATCAGCAATCCTTTTACTCAATGAGTGTATAGTCTTCGAGCAAAACGATATTGTAGAGCTGTTGAACAACAATCATTAGGACTAGAGTACACATGCTTTAGCAAAAATGGAACTGAAAGGATGGAATTCCTGTAACAGGTCTACTTTTGCTGCTGCTTCTACAATAGCTCACATTGTCTTTGCCTTTGCCAGTCGGGTGTGAGAAGATATTTGACTTGAAGTCCAAGCATAATTGAATAGAGTAAGCGTGTGTCCAACTCTTTATGATGAAGCCCTACTTTTGATAAGAGAGTTCCTCAGCTAGTTGTGGACAAGTTGTCCTATGTGCTGTAGAGATATCATGGATGGATATTGTTCTTCCAACAATGTGCCAATCTTGCTTTGCATGTCAGCATTTCGTACTAAATTCTGATCACATCATTGTTTGGAACCCCTACTAGAGGGGCAAGAAGTTCATGTACTTTTGTGGTTCTTTTCGTGTCATTGGATTTGGTGTGAACCACAATATAGTGAATATGGCCATGACACCTATATTGTTGCTCCCCACCTTGACATACCTTGCAACCACATAGGAGCATCATCAGTTGGAACTTCTTCATTTGGATGTCAAATTGCTATGAGATTATCAATAGTATCTTCTCAAGTAGTTGTAAAATCAGATTATGGAGACTTACCTATGTGACCACAACATCATTAAGGTAAGAGTTCTTCATCTATATTGCCTTTATTGACACACTCATGCCTATTAGATGCTATATGCCACAAGCACATCGAACATTGGTTGGATTTTGTGGCTACTAGCATCTTCCAACAAATTTGTTTGATTTGAAAAACATTTCCTAAAAAACACTGTGCAATTTGTTCAATATAGTGCCTCTAGCCCTTACTTATAAATCTCTGTCTTTTGAATAAGCATTAAGACATACTAGCTAGCTGGCATGTGCCTCAAAAATTACTTCCCAAAAATCTCAAGATGTCCAACACATCTTGGGTTGAAATGTGAATCTTTTTTCACCCATTTATCAAATGTTTGGAATTCCTGGAACTTTGTTCAAAAGTTACCCAAATGTATATCTATACATTATAATGTATGTGTAATGTATGCACAATTCGATGTTGTGAGTGAATGGAGTTATAATGTCAACATAATGTTGACGGTAAGTAGGTGGAAAAGCCATCCCCTTTGTGCTCTCCTTTTTGGCCCTGCACCGTGGTCTTAGATTCTGAGTTTTCATCTTTCTCTGTCACGTTTCTTGCCATATGTGAGGGTGCTTGCTGTCGCTACATGCAACCGCCTCTGCCACAGGAAGTCATTGGTGCCCAATCTGCCACACAAGAGGGCCGATCATGCTGGGGGGCTCTAGGGAGAAGTATGTGAATGCTTTAATTGGCATTCTTCTGAGAGCAAAGAAAAGGAATCTTGTTGTGGTGGGGGACAAAAATTTGAACGTTTTCTTCTTTCTCTTTCCTTCATTGTTTCTGCTGCGATGCAGCTTCGACATTGCCAACGACAGATCTGTTGCCTCTGATTTCTTATTCTTATTATTATAATTATGGTTGATCAATTACTGCATCCTACAGTTTTCGTCAGAATCTAGATCTTCCAAAATAGACGAGTTTTAAATGGTTTCTCAGGCAGGAGAAGCGTGGTTGCGGAAAAAATAATATGATTCTATAGATGTGTTGTTGCTGGTCAAAATCCCGTGTGTGTTGTACTTGTGTGATAATTTGGCTTGAATGTCTATGTTGTATGATAGTTGCAAGGTGAGTGCAAATGTGATTTGGTGTTGGTTGTTCTGCTGCCCAAACATAATGTGGCTGATCTTCAAACTCTTCAGCGCTAGATATTGTTGTGAGTGTCACAGAGGCTAGGAAGCCACTAGTAAAAGACCCATCATTGCAAACGTAAGTGTATTGGCAGCCTATTGGAAACCTAGAACTGCAGGAATCGTGTGGTGGTGCTGGAACAAGGAAGCATTGATTAGCAGAGCAAGAAATTGACGAGAAAGAAGACGAGTTATTGGGACAGTAGATAGGTCTGGATTACGAATAACATCTCTATTGGAGGGGTACCATTGATTGGCAGAGCAAGAAACTGACAAGAAAGCAGACGAGTTATTGGTAGTAGGATTGGGTTGCCGATAACATTTATTGGAAGGGTAGTATTGAATCCAGATTAGATCAGTGCCAGTATCCACGATCAGGAAATATTTCCTCGCTGCCATTCTCATATAAAAATCTACAAAATACTGACCTAAGCCTATTGTTGCCTCTGAACTGATTCTGCTGTTTGTGCTCTCTGATGAAAATTTGGGCAACCTTTTTAGCTTTCTGTTTTCTACTCACTGCATTCGTTAAGGCAAAGTGGCCACTAGAAACAGCAGAGAAATTCAGTGGATGAGCTTCATCGGTATTCCTGTTCAAATTTCATTTGCGCCTCCCTGCAGCTCAGTCTTCCTTGTACTTGGTTAAGGATGGTCACTGGTTGTGTGAGAAAGAGTTTATGGCACTCAAAAGGTCGAAGGTAATGGCGTCCCAAAGAATGAAATGAAGAACGAAGTTGAACCTTCTGTTCGTGCTTTTCAGAACGGAAGCCATATCTTTCTTGCAGCTGCAGTCCCATTTCATACTTGCTTACCTCTAGTTTAGCATCTGGCTTCACACAAACATTTGGATAGTCAGATCAGGTACTTGTTGCATTGAATTTTTAAAAGTAGCCGTGTAGCGCAGGCATCCCAAAGGGAGCCGGGAACCACGACTTAGCTTCCCAGCCTTCAACTCTTGCCATCCAAACCCACTTGACATACAAGCAGCCAACTCGCCAACAACGATCAGACTTAACCAACATGAAGTTCCGAAAACCAACATTGAGATCCAACCTGGCGCCATGCCAGATCGGGGGTCCCGATGTGGGTGACTTCCCTCCAAGCAAGCCGCCCGACATACATCAAACTTAACCAACTCGAAGCTTCGTTACAAACGAGTAACATCCATTCCAAGCAAGCGGTCTGACTTACATCAGACTTAACCAACTGAAAGCTTCGTCACGAGCGCTGGAAGCCAACCTGGCGCCACGCCAGACTGGACAGCCATAAACAGGTAACATCCACCCAAGCAAGCCATCCAACTCAGCCGACAGGTTAGAGCCCGTTCCCCAAGAGCTTAACCCATTCACGTTCATGCAAGGAACACTCAGAACCACAAGCCGCGACAGATATGGAAACAACCAGTTCCTGGACCAAATGGTCCCGACAGCATACCGCTGGCGCCACGGACCGAATGGTCCCGACGGCATACCGCTGGCGTCCCGGGATACGACCCTCAGCTATGTGCCAAATTAAAAATTTGGAAAGCGGCCTTACAACTGGCGCTTTTACCGAACACTGAAACCCAGAAGGTAATCAGAGTCAGTTTGAGGAAAATCCCACTTTATTGATAAATCTGAGAAGGTTACATTTCAAGTGTGTGACCGACCCTAGTCTCCGGGGCGCTAGCATGCCAAGGCGAGAGCCATGACAACATTCCAGCAAGGGAGGCTGAGACTTGGTTGGAGCTCGCCCTGAGTCGCAACCCGCACTCCCCTATAGTATTGGTGTGATTCGGCACCCCCCCTCATACCAAGCACTCTACCCAAGCTGGTAAAGCACGTTTTTCTCTCTCTAGGATTTTCTCTTTCTAGAAAGTCATTTTCTCTCTCTAGATTTTATTGATCCCCAGGCTTCCTTTAATCATGCCTAGATCGTGTGAGGTGATTGCACATCGATCTGAGCTCTCTGGACTTCGCTAGAACCGATCAAAGATTTTCAGCCATAGGAACTTGGCGCCGGCTGGATTCTGGTCACAGTGGCGCCGGGAGCGGCGCCGGCGCCGTTGGCGCCGGGAGCAGCAGGGGCACTGCTGGCGCCGGGGACATAGCTGGCGCCAATGGCGCCGAAAGTAAAGCTTGTAAAGGTAGCTTTACAACATCCACCCCACCTTTATAAAATCTGATGTCCTCATCAGATGTCAGATTAAAGTAAAGGTGTCTCCCAATTAAAATGACTATACATTTATGCTACTTGGCACAGTACTCAATTTACTGGCCACTTTTTATTAACATTGAAGCTGGCACACCACAAGTCGGAGGCTCAGCTCTTTGTACTGAAAAATTACATAACTTGAAAATATATCTTTGTCTGGGAAAAGCGTAGATTTGATATCGCTTTCGTAAAACCCGAGAACCTTATTAATTGGTGACAGAGGCCTTTCTTTGAAATGTTCGCCCCTGTCGCTTCTGACTTTCGACTTTGGAACTCCTTTGAGCTCCTGATTTGTCCTTGATGCACTTTGTGTTGAGCTCCCTGAGCTCCAAGTTTGTTCAGTTCCGCACAGGTATCAAGGCTCCCTGAGCCGAAGGATTTATCGTTTGATTGCCCACTTTATGGTCCACTCCGTGCCTTGTTGCTTCTGCACCTTGATTTCTCTCCTTGTCCAAGCCTGATCTTGATACTTTCCCATCTTGGCTCTTTAAGGTAGGCAAAGATTGAGTACTCCGCAATGCACCTCTCACTTAGCTTGAAGTAGCTCTTTGAATTAGCCCAAATGTAACCATTGACCTCGTGGAAAGCCAAAGTGTCGCACCAGTTTGATCCGCATCCGAACTATCTCTTCGCGTTTGTTTGAAGCACCATGTCCGTCGCGCAAAACTTGACTTTCACAATTCCATCACTGGTTAGTTGTCTCACAGTCAAAACAAGAAGTGTACATCGAGCTTGGCTTCAAGTAGCTCTCTTTGAATCAGAAACATGCACCCAGAGTTTGCACTAATCCGATCTCAACGCGAACTGTCCCTTAGCGTCCGTTCGAAATACCAAGTCTCTCATGCAAGACTCAACTTTCACAGTTCCTTCATTGATCAGCTGCCTTACACGTAACACAAGCCAGCGTACTCATATGTTTCCTCATCATTGCTGGTCCAGAGAAAGCCTATAACAAACTTTCCTTTCCACAACAAAAACTTGTCAACTTATTAGGTCCAAAGTTCGCCAGTCTCCTCGTGTGAGTATGGCTAGGTCACCTTGAATTTGCCCCCATTTTGATCAACTTTAATTCAAAATTTGCCCCAAGAGAGAGGTGTGTGTGATAGTTCCCCTCCACTTAATAAATCAGCTGATCGGACTTTAGAGTAGAGTTCTTCGGACAAAAAGCCTTTCCAACACTTTGCTTCCCATCGGCTAGGATTATGGCTCGATCCAACTTGTTGCCAATCTCTGAAGAGGATCCTAGTCTTTTCCCCTTTGAGGAAAAACCCAACTGATACTGGATATCACCCATGCTCAGTGAGTTTCAGTTCCGAAGGTGGCCGTCCCAAAATGAAGACCAACTGCTATAGAAGATCTCCCCTGAAATTGCCCTTTCCAACTTTTGACTTCCTGCTTGCGTCTGGTGGGCGTTGTCGCAAATGAAACTAACCCAAGAAACAGGCTAGCCATCCATCCTTTGCAAACATTGAGTCATTTCGTTGTCGTTCACGTGCGAGTACTTGAACTGCAAATCCGCCGCACAGATTCTGGATATCGCTCATGCTCAGTGAGTTTCAGTTCCGAAGGTGGCCGTCCCAAAATGAAGACCAACTGCTCCATAGAAGATCTCCTCTGAAATGGCCCTTTCCAACTTTTGACTTCCTGCTTGCGTCTGGTGGGCGTTGTCGCAAATGAAACTAACCTAAGAAACAGGCTAGCCATCCATCCTTTGCAAACATTGAGTCGTTTCGTTGTCGTTCACGTGTGAGTACTTGAACTGCAAATCCGCCCCACAGATTCTGTAGTCCTCTTTGTTTGATGGTATCAGCCTTCAAAAGAAAAGGTTCCTTCTCGAGCCATCAGCTCCTTGTATCACAAGCAATCATGCAAACCAGGCAAAGCACGAGTACTAAGACTCACCACGAATACGTACAAGTAAGACACTCAGGCAGGTTTACTAACAAGTAACAAAGACAAGGTCCCCCTTTGAGATGGTCCTGCCAACGGACCTTTGCCTGGCCGCGCCCATACAAATCGATCACAGAATCAGCCCACATAGGACACCCCTCCAACTATCCGTGCTTTCACCATTAAGCAGCACATTGCCTCAGTCACGCCCCACCACTTTTTGGTCGATAGCCCTTATAGCTAAACGATCGGCAGCTATCCCGCACCGGCAGCTAACCACCCGTGCTTTACACCCGAATTCGAGCAGCATCTCTGTATCAATGGTTAACCCGTACAGTTCGAATATGTCGCCCCGCACCCCACAAGGTACAGACCGTGCTTTCACCTCCCTAGGCAGCACTTTGCCTCATCCGTCCTACGTGCAGACAGCGCCAGGTCCGAACCGCGAGAACTGACCGTGCTTACACCTCAAGGGCAGCACTTTGACTCATCAAGTCCCCCGTTCTGCCGACCACCCCGACCGTGGACGCACCCGTGCTTACACTGTGGGCAGCACCTTGCACAACAGTTGTCTTGATGAACCCCAAACCGTGGCCATTTCCGTGAGATCCGCATAGCTGACCGGCCAGTCGGCTCTGATACCACATGTAGCGCAGGCATCCCAAAGGGAGCCGGGAACCACGACTTAGCTTCCCAGCCTTCAACTCTTGCCATCCAAACCCACTTGACATACAAGCAGCCAACTCGCCAACAACGATCAGACTTAACCAACATGAAGTTCCGAAAACCAACATTGAGATCCAACCTGGCGCCATGCCAGATCGGGGGTCCCGATGTGGGTGACTTCCCTCCAAGCAAGCCGCCCGACATACATCAAACTTAACCAACTCGAAGCTTCGTTACAAACGAGTAACATCCATTCCAAGCAAGCGGTCTGACTTACATCAGACTTAACCAACTGAAAGCTTCGTCACGAGCGCTGGAAGCCAACCTGGCGCCACGCCAGACTGGACAGCCATAAACAGGTAACATCCACCCAAGCAAGCCATCCAACTCAGCCGACAGGTTAGAGCCCGTTCCCCAAGAGCTTAACTCATTCACGTTCATGCAAGGAACACTCAGAACCACAAGCCGCGACAGATATGGAAACAACCAGTTCCTGGACCAAATGGTCCCGACAGCATACCGCTGGCGCCACGGACCGAATGGTCCCGACGGCATACCGCTGGCGTCCCGGGATACGACCCTCAGCTATGTGCCAAATTAAAAATTTGGAAAGCGGCCTTACAACTGGCGCTTTTACCGAACACTGAAACCCAGAAGGTAATCAGAGTCAGTTTGAGGAAAATCCCACTTTATTGATAAATCTGAGAAGGTTACATTTCAAGTGTGTGACCGACCCTAGTCTCCGGGGCGCTAGCATGCCAAGGCGAGAGCCATGACAACATTCCAGCAAGGGAGGCTGAGACTTGGTTGGAGCTCGCCCTGAGTCGCAACCCGCACTCCCCTATAGTATTGGTGTGATTCGGCACCCCCCCTCATACCAAGCACTCTACCCAAGCTGGTAAAGCACGTTTTTCTCTCTCTAGGATTTTCTCTTTCTAGAAAGTCATTTTCTCTCTCTAGATTTTATTGATCCCCAGGCTTCCTTTAATCATGCCTAGATCGTGTGAGGTGATTGCACATCGATCTGAGCTCTCTGGACTTCGCTAGAACCGATCAAAGATTTTCAGCCATAGGAACTTGGCGCCGGCTGGATTCTGGTCACAGTGGCGCCGGGAGCGGCGCCGGCGCCGTTGGCGCCGGGAGCAGCAGGGGCACTGCTGGCGCCGGGGACATAGCTGGCGCCAATGGCGCCGAAAGTAAAGCTTGTAAAGGTAGCTTTACAACAAGCCGCTTTGCCAAAAACATGAAATAATCGGCTCTGCTGAGAGTTGTGAACACATTCTCTTCTTCCCAAAGGGTCTAGCCCAGCCAGGTCGTTCAAAAATTCGACACTTTCAGAGCTACCAATCTATCTTAGTTGACCCAGATCAAAACAACCCAAACGAAGTGACATAACTTGAAAACAATTACATAGAAGCTCTGAAACAGTCTACTAGTAGTTACACAGGCTTTCTGTCTTGAGAATTCAACTCGGGCATGCTTGTCAGATTCTACTCGTTATTCAAATTGGATGGAAGTCCTCATCTATAGATTTGCAAACTATTAACTTTCTGATAAGTGACATAACTTGAAAACAATTACATAGAAGCTCTGAAACAGTCTACTAGTAGTTACACAGGCTTTCTGTCCTGAGAATCCAACTCGGGCATGCTTGTCAGATTCTGCTCGTTATTCAAATTGGATGGAAGTCCTCATCTATAGATTTGCAAACACAGTTAGATCTTATGGAAGTCTGCGTCTTTTAAGCTTTTTGCCAAATTCCAACTCAGCAACTTTAGGAATTTAATTCAATAATAGGATCATCAGATCTTACAAAAGACAGGCGGACTATGCTTTCTAGCTTTGGCCAGTTGAAATTTTCTTCCGATAATCTGCCCAGGTGAAAGGCTTGTATATAGCTCGATGACTTTTGTCCACAAGAATCTGCAAAGGGCCTGTGACAGCTTCATTTAAGGGATTATAGAAGAATGGCATGGAAAGGAGAGCAACAAAGCTATTCACTACTGCACAATGTAGTACGCTTTGATATTTGCAGTCGTCCCAGACCTGTCATCAAGTAATTGTTTAACATGGATTTGCACATTTTTTGTTGTAGATTGGTATTATGCAAAGCAGATCAAAAGACAGCTTAAAAGGCATAAATAGCTCCGAATAGATAAAATAAAGCTTCAAATACGTCGGTGACTTATATTTACTAGAAACAGTTTGAAATGACACCTGAAGGCAGTCTCTAATATTGATTATGAAAGATCCCGTCTGCAATTTAATCGAAATCCATCGCCCTCTTTTCAGTACCTGAAGTCCAATAAGAAGGACGCTGGATAAAGCAAGACATCAAGATGCCAAACGCGACCTGACTATCGCCCAACCGGGGAAGTAGATATGAATGAGCAACATCCTCCTGGAGAGCCTCACCAAGAAAAGCAAAGCTGAAGGAAGCAGACCCAAAAGGAACACCCAGAATGCGAATGCCATCCGAAGGAGCAGGGAAACCTTGAGGAGGAACAAAGTCCGGGGGAAGACCTGCTGGGGACCACACTGAACACTTGCGAGGCTGAATAGACAAACCAAGAGAAGCCAGTTGCTCAGAGAAATGATGAAATGCGAGGAGCACCGTAGGAGCAGGACCAACAATATGGTGTCATCAGCAACCGAAGGAAATAAGCAGGAGGGAAAGGCCTTTACAAAAGCTCGAAATGAGCCAGAGCGAAAAGAGGACCAGTCAAAGGATCACCTTGACGAGTACCTGCTGCAGACTGGATAGTAGAAAGATCCCCAGAGCGCACATGGTGACTATAAAAGAGAGGAGTCTCAGTAGCATAGAACAACTGCACAAATGGGATAAGTTGTGCCAACTCACCACCAACCGCGCGCAGCTCCTGAAAGATCACAGCTCTAGAAATAGAGTTAAAAGCATTGGAAACATCCACTTGGAGAACAACTCAGTCAGGATGGAGATCAAGGGTGGCACGCAAACCATGAATGACAGCTTCACAGCCGCCAGGAGTAGAGACACCAAGCTGATGAAGGAGAGAAAAGAGGCGAAAATTTGTTGAAACTGAAAACAGATAGAGCGACTAACAAGTGGAAGGAGGACTTTGTCAATAGCGATGGGACGGACGCCACCCGAGGCTTTAGACATGGCGATCAAACGAGACGGAGACAAAAGACGTGCGACAGAAGAAGGAATGTGACCAGAGGCGATAAAAGAGCAGACCTGAAAGAGTTGAACAAAGCCACTAGCAGAGTCCTCGGGTGGAAAGCAATCACGAAGGTGTTCATAGACTAACATTAGAGAAAATTGGATCAATCCAAATAAGGCCCTCCAGTCAGAAGAAGACCATGAGGTGATGGTTAGGCTATACTACAGAGTGGCCTTCATGTTGTCACGCTATGTGACCATGGTGGAAGACTGGCAGAAAATGGGCTTAGTAGAAAAAATAAGAGAATATTTGGGGCCCCTCAACTTTGGAAGTAAGTTCCGCTTCCAAGTTTTTGAAGCTCTGGGCCAGAAGATGAGCGAGCGAAAGCAGACTGCACGACAACGAGGCAAGCAGGATTCACAAGGAGTGCGCAAGAGGGCTGGTATGTAGCGGCCAATCGGGAGACTTCCCAATTTTGACGAATAAATTTTGCAGATAATAAACACCTGGTTTTACGGAAGCGAACAAAAATCCACGCTTTTCCAAGTGCCAAGCAGAAGACATCACCGGTGTTGCAGTGGGTCTTGCAACAGATTAGGGGTGGATAATGTTAGTATATTCTAGGGAATCTCCAAGTGTCGAGCCAAGCTGAAGACACAAGTTATCTCTCACCCATGACCGAGGAGGTCTCAGATGGAAGAGAGCCGAAGAAGCTAAGAGCCGAGCATGAGAGCCGAGGAAATACTAGCTAGGAAGATAGTGAGTTAACTATGTGAGCCTACATGGTGTATCCCAAAAGAAGGAACGACCATGTAGGAGCTAGTCATATTTCCTAGGCTTTGTAAATAAATGTAGACCCCTCCTTAAATTAGTTAGAGTGAGCCACCTTTTGATGGTGACCTTTAGTGGAAGGGCAAATTCCACATGTAATTCTAATTTAGTGGAATTGCCACATGGGCTCCACATGGGCAGCCTTCTTGCTTATTTAAGGGCCCCCCTCTCTTGTGAGGGAGCTTTGATTGTATTGTCAAATTCTCTTGAGCAAATAAAGGGGATCCTCCACAAGTTCTTAATGATAGCTTAGCTCCTTGTTCATGGCAATGCTCTTGAGTGAGATTTCTATGAGCATGTTTGATTCCTTTGCATTGTGGATTAACTAGGTTCTTGTTTCTTGTTTCTTGCTTAGTTGTGGATTAGCATTCAGTTCTTGTTTGTGGAATCTTGTAGTAATCAGCATTCAAGTAAACTAGATAGGTTGGTTTGTGGTATAGATCTTGCATACTCCCTTACAACCAAGTTCTTAATTGTTCTTGAGTAATCTAAGCATAAAGTGATGAGTGTTTCTTGATTCTTAGATTGTTAAAATGCTGTTAGGAATCTAGTTTCTTGAATCTTGTTTCTTATTTCAATAGTTAATCTGGTTCTTGATTGTTTTCTGATTTAGTAGTTAGTGGTAGGATTGCTCTCTGTATTGAACGTTGATCTTCTTGAACTTTGTCTGGTTACATATGTAGCTGAGTATCGGATTTGAGTTACTCACTGACAGACTGGGAATACATGTTTAAACCTGAGTAATGCTTCTGCTCTGTAACAGTTTTAATAAGAAGAAGAACCACAAAGAACCGTAACAACAGAAGTAAAGTAATCCAAGAAAAAGAAAGAGATAAAAGAAACGTGTTCATAGATTCTGTTAACACCCTCTATCTCTCTCTTCTATCTTCTTTTCCCTCCATCTTTTCTAATCATCCCCTTTCTTTCACCTACAATCATGATGAATGTTAGTGTAGAGGAGTAGAGTTAAGGGAGAGTAGTGTTAGTAGTGAGTAGAGTTAAGGGAGAGTAGTATTAGTGGTGAGTAGAGTTAACAGAGAGTAGTGTTAGTGGTGAGTAGAGTTAAGGGAGAGTAGTGTTAGTGGTGAGTAGAGTTAAGGGAGACAGTAGGAAACTAACTAATAATAGCATCTATGCAAAGTTAGGTACCTATCTAGTGATCCAGCCCTTGTCGACAGGCGGGAGGGGTATACTAGGCAAGATCTTAGACCCTACAAAGCCAGGTGAAGAAACAAAATTGTTCATGTGGGAGTGCAACTCATGCCCTCACAACTCACTAAGCTCCAGATATTACTGATGGACTATAAAGACTACTTTGTGTGGTCTTACAAAGACTTAAAAGCCTAGTGGGGAATGTGGGTTGGAAAGGCAAATGTGAAATTTTTTTTGGGGAAGTCCAAGATTTGGGAAAGTAAGAGTGTGAAGTAGATCTTGGGAATGCAAATTTTTGGGGAAAGCAAAAAGTTGGGGAATGTAAAAGTGGGAATGTGAAAGTTGGGGAACGTGAAAGTGAGAAAGTGAAAGTTGGGAAATGCAAAAGTTGGGGAATGTAGAAGTGGGAATGTGAAAGTTGGGGAATGTGCACAAAAAAAAAAATTCACCAACTTCAAAATATTGTAACTTGCTTATTACTAAATAGAATCCAGAAAAAATTACACCTCCAAAATGCCCTTTCTATGCTCTAGAGCTTAGATATTTAGATAAAATTAAGGAAAACAGAAAATGGGGCAAAAAGTGGATCAAAAGGGAGAAAAAAATCATGAAATTAAAAAAGTCTAGAATTTTCTGCTATGTATAGAATGTAATGGAATTAAAAAAAAATTACACCTCCAAAAAGCCCTTTCTATGCTCTAGAGCTCTAGCTTTTTAGATCAAATTAAGGAAAACAAAAAAATGGAGGAAAAAAAAAGGATCAAACAGGGCACAGCTTCCATTAGTGTATGATTTTTTCGTTCCACAATTCCTTTATGTTGTGGTGTGTATGATGTAGTCTTCGTATGCATAATACCTCGATCAGTACAGAAAGTTTTGAATTCGTTGAAAATGTACTCACCCCCACGATCTGTGTGAATTTGCTTCAACTTGTTGTTGCATGTCTGCTTCTCAACCCAATTGGTATACTCAACGAATTTCTTGAAAGCTTCTAATTTTGTACGAATAAAGTATACTACAGTGAACTTGCTGAAGTCATCAATAAATGTGATGAAATATTTTGCATCATCTAAAGACATTACTCCAAATGGTCAACAGATATCCGAATGTACAATTTTCAATACCTTGGTTGCTTTAAAAACATCTTTACTGAAAGGTGTACAAGTCATTTTGCCTTTAAGACAAGATTCACAGGTAGTTCAAATATCTCGACTCTTGATTTCGAGTCCTTCAATTCTTTGACTCTTGTTGGCTTGGTACAAAGCTTCCATGTTCATGTGACATAACCTCTTGTGCCATAGAATATATGTCAATTCTTGAGTTTGATTCGCTTGCTCGACTTCGAATGCTCAAGCGATACAAATTTCCATTTTTGTTACCTTTAGTAACTAGGTTATCATAATCTTCATCGAACAATTTACAAGAAGGTTATTGACATCCCTGTGTCAACTATCTTTGCTACGGATAGAAGATCTTTATTGAGAGTAGGAACATAGCAAACTTCCTCCAGTTTCTTGTCACCCTAATTCGTGTCTAACCATAGTACACCAGTTCCGTCAACTTCATGATTAGAACCGTCTCCAAGTACAATGTATCATGAAGAATTTGTCTTTTGATAGTCTGATAAAATTTGTTTCGAGAAAACAAAATGTGAGGTGGCTCCTGAATCAAGTACTACTTCTCAAATTTTTGAGTTTGATGAACGACATAAATCAGCAGAAACATATGCTGCTAAATTTCTTGTCGTCCTCTCTTATGTTGCTTTGGAGCATTCTGCTTTGTCTTCGACAAAATTTGAATCTAAAGTTTCACTTCGATTTTGCTCCTCCTTGTTCTTGGGATTTTGATAACAGTCTACTGCTACATGACCCCGTTTATGACAATGAATACAATCAATCTTTGGATTCAACCAACACTTGTCTTCTGTATGCTTACTACTTTGGGAACCTTTACTGGCCCTGATATCATCATTATGAACCTTTGCCCACCTGACAGATGGATTCAGAATGCCAAAATTAGGTTGTCCATAGATTCAGATCCTAAAAATTGTCATTAAATGTAGTACCTAGGCGAAGTATGTTTTTAGACAGAAGTTAAACCTTCGCCAGACCTCCAGAACCTATCAAAATCTACGTAACGTAGTTCCTATAAATTGATTTTTTTTTTTTAAAAGAACTGTAATTTTGGATCGGAGGCAGCCCGTAAATAAGCCATTTTATTTGTAGTATAATATGCAACTCAACCAAAACAAAAAAAACAAAAACAAAAAACAGTGTAACTTTTGAACGGCAACTCGGATTGAGACGATTACGGTGCCATTAGAAAGCCCTCGACGACAGCTTTTCAACGACACCCAACATGACCCAGTTCCGAGCTACGATGAAGAAGTTATGGCCAGTCAAAGTTTTGGTCGGTCAACACTTGGTCAACCCAATATCTTTCAAGCGCAGTTGACCAAGTGTTGACCGACCAAAACTTTGACTGGCCATAACTTCTTCACCGTAGCTCGGAACTGGGTCATGTTGGTGTCGTTGAAAAGCTCTCATCGAGGGCTTTCTAATGACACCGTAATCGTCTCAATCCGAGTTGTCGTTCAAAAGTTATGATTTTTTTTAGCCACAGATTTTACTACGCACATAATAGCTAATCATCGAAGACTGTGTGGGCAGGACTGTGGGCAGAAAAAGATTTTATTTTATTATTTTACATTGCCAAAAAATTGTCATCCTACGTGGCAATCCTTATAGTGCCCTTTTCAAGACCAAATTTTCTCTAATGACCGGAGGGACCACCAACAACAAGACGAGGACTACGATGGAAGGCACGAGAGAAAGAATCACGATCAAGCACCAAGTCAACATCAGACACAAAGTCCTCCACAAACAAGGGAAGAATGCCTTCAGAAGCAGGATGCAAAGCTTGGAAAGCAGCAACAATATCAGCAGAAGAGGGAGCGAGGAGGAGCTAAAGCTCGAGCTGCATGAGAATACTCACCAACTTGCCCAAGATGCAGGGTGCGACGAAGGCGACAGTGGAGAGGTGGGACGCCTTGAGCTTGAGAGTCCTGTGAGTTGCGAGCAGCAAGTGCCTGACAACGTGCAAAGTGTTCATCATGAAGCGTTTCCCAGTCTCCTGATAGAAAGCGACGAAGGCGAGCACGAGTTTCTTTATGACCAGCATCCCCACCCCTCGGAGGAAGGACTAGACTCGCAAAGGGGAAAAAGAAGAAACAGATGCCAAGCCGCAATGTCAAAGGGATCAATAGCCAAGCGATCAAGAGAAAGGCGCATAACAACTTGAGTTTCACGACGGAGAGCGAGGGGAATATGAAAGTAGAGCCTTGGACGAGGGAAGCCCAAGTGAAAAGCTCCGAGGACGTCAAGGGAAGAAATCCAAGACCAAGCTGAAGCAGAGGGCGAATGGGGTGCAGAAAGAGGAGGGCAATCTTGAGACGACTAAAGCAGCGCAGGGCAAGAACGATGGTGACGGGCAAGACCTCCTCTAGGAGAGAAGAAACGACCACAAGCATGGCAAGGAACTCGTTCAGGGCGTTGAGAAGGCAATGCAACAAGGGTCGAAGGAGGTTCACAACCAAGCGAGGGGGCAACAATGCCATGGGAAGAGGGGGGCGAAGGAGGAACAGAGGGTGTTGTAGCAAGCGAGGAACCCAACACAGTGCGAGGAGGGGAGTGAGGAGGGGGAGATACAATTGAAGCAGGTCGTTTGAGACTGAGAGGACAAAGCAGGGAGGTGTTCGAAGCCATGAGAACAACTGTACAAAGGAAATTCTGTGATGGACCACCTCACCAACTGAAGCGAGATTATATATATATATATATATATATATATATATATATATATATATATTTTTTTTTTTTTTTCTTCACACGGAATGCCGTTAACCTCGATGGAGCCGTCGATCGTTGTAAACCTTTTGTAATAGATTTCAAAAAAATGTTATGAAAGCTCTACCGGTGCTCCTTTGCTCCCAAGTGAAAGAACTTCTTCAGGTAGTTGCAGTCGGAACGGTACATCCTACAATTCTAAATATGATGGGAAGTACTTCTCAAGGTAGTCTCTACCAGCGACAAGCTTGCCCACAGCCAAAAGTGCCCTAAAGCCTAGAGGATCTCGTAATCTTTTGGTTGCCTTTGAATAATAGGCACTAGTTCACTGGCTTCACTGGATCACCTAACTTGTACTATCCTCTCCCAGAATACCAAGAAAGTAACGATTCTTTGAAGAATTTGTGTTCCGCTACCGCTCTATCCTTCTTTGTTCTGCCTTTATGTTTCTAAACCAGAGTTTATGTTTAGAAGCTGCAAAACTCTGTTCTGCTCTGCCTTTGCATCATAATCTGCAAATCTTCATCTGCGCTCTGCTCTGCTCTCGTCAAGAGTTGCAACTTTCAAAGTGCTTCCAAAGATCTCCAAAGCACCAACGTAGATTATGAACGAAGCCTCTAAAAAACTTGTAGTCTGCCTGCGCTACTCCACCTCTCTACTGTGCTTTTGGAATCTCTGTTGTAGCAAACTGGATAATTACGTTGGGCTCCCAGGTTCTTTCTTCACAGATTTTTTCTCTCTTTTCTCCGTTGGAAGACTATCAGCTGAAGCCTGCTTCCGAGGCATACCGTAATTCACCAAAGAGATTTGTCTTCGATAGAACGAACTGTTATCGCTAACCTTTTCACAGAAATACAACGTCTGAAGGATGTTTCTGTCCCTCAGTTTATGCAGCTTTCTGAAATGAGTCCTTGATTCTTGCTCCTGACGAGTGATCGTGGTTCTGATTTACACCCGAGACTATACCCGATTTACATCTGATTTACATCCGATTTGCATCTGATTTACACCCAAGACTATACCCGATTTACACCCGATTACATCCGACCCCCTCTTGTTACAGAAGGATTTTTTCTTCTCAAGAGAGTGTCTCTCTCTCTCTCTCTCTCTCTCTCGCCTACAAAAGCAATTACTTTTCTCTCTCTTTCTCTTTCTCTGTGGCCCTTCTGTGGAGTTCTTGTGCTGATTTGCTTTGATCGTAGCTGCGATCCCAAACACTGGGTAATTGTGCAGGCTTCTGCCAATAGCTCGGTTTAATCATCCTTGCAGGCTACAAAATGTTTTTGATGAAGATTAGCATCCTTCAAGGATGATTCATTATCTTCTATATAAGGCTTACAACTAGTCTCCATAGATAGATCAAAACAACTATCCATGCTAAGACTTTTAAACCATAAGTCTTAAATTTTTTGACTCACATTAAGATTAGTAAAACACATTTATTTTCTCTCCCTAGGTGCACATGCACAGACTCAAACAATTTCTTACATTTTTCTCTCATCTACCCCATCTCGAAGTAAACTTTTGAGAATTGGTTACCTCTTGTGCTACAAATGTTTGGAATTCTCTTGCAAAGATAGTTGCCATCATGTAGAATTTTTCCCTTTGTGTTTTTTTTACTCTTTACCATCTCCTTGATGTAGATCTTCTCCTCCGAGAATTGAACTTTGTTTTTTGCAATTCCAAGATGAATTTGTTATTTCCTTTCCAACAACCACTTACCAAAGGAGCATCCTCCCTAGTAGCTCCTTCATTGTCTTGATCTTTAGTATTTTCCATTTTGTCACGACCATGCGCATCTTCTTTGTCATAACAACATACTAAAGATACATCCTCTCTAGTATTATGACACAATAAAGAAGCCAATATAGATGCATTATTTTCTTCATGCAACCACATTTTTTCTCTAAATTTCTTAAGTCTTTTTGAAAATGATAGGATATAAAATATAAGCCAGAACATCATAAAGAAGACCTTGCTTGATTTTCGTGAGCTAAAACGAGATCAAACCAAGAGTCGAAATATAAATCTTCTTTGTGATCATCCATACCTTGTCCGTATCTTGATACATAGAGACTTCCTTGTGCTTGAGGAGGTCTTTCCTCCACATCTAGCACAATTTTAATCATACCCTATATTAGCAACAATGATTCCATCCTATCCTTCCAAATAAAGTAATTAGAAAATGTCACCAAAACAACATTGCCGTGGAGAGCCATGTTGCCTAGAATGAGTAGATTTAGATCAAACTTGATCAAACCGTGATGATATACACAAACCCTTAATTTCAGGCTTCCAAAAGCACTCTACAAGTGTTAAGTAATAGACTTTAAACACTTATATGAGGTCAACTGAAATCAAGAAAAGATGAATATACATTCCTTCTACTCACATGACGATTGTATGAAGATTTTCAACAAAACAATGTACCAATTTTGATATAAATCATTACTGAAAGGCATCTAACTTTAAATCAATTGATCTTGATGACTTGTAGCTTGGATTCTTACTTAGAAACAAAGGAACTACGAGATCGGGCCAAATCTTAAGTGGATTGTGAAAAGATGAACATCAAGGTCTATGATCTGAATGATTGTAATCAACATGAAGAATCTTGACAATGTTAGACAAGGACATCTACACTTTAGCAAGATAATTTAATATATCAAGTTTGCATGAAACAGTTTTGAAATCTGTAACACAATGGATCATAATTTTAATGCATGTATTAGGCCGTGGGGAGACCAAAATCCAACTCAATACATAAAGTGAAATAGCTCCAACTAGTTAGCTATGGCAAGACAATGTGCCAATGTCTTCACCACACAATTATTGAGCTTCAATAAGCTTCAATCTTCGTCCATGTAAAATATGTATAAACGAGTCTCATATACATTAGAGAGGGCTCAGATGTTGCCTCGGAAATCCAAGTGATTGGATCCATACATTAACTTTGCTTAGTTAATGAGAGTCCTTGATCAAGATGTTCTATGGTGTAGAAACAATATTTTTAAGAGTCTTGCCTCCACCAACATCTCTAACCAATGAGAGATTAGATACATCAAGTAATTTGTGTTGAATTTCACACGTGTGGACTGTCCACTACATGTACTTGTGATCTCCTAAGGTGTGTAGATGCACCAAGATCAAGACTAGATTGAGATTCAAGATCAATCTTGAATCCTATGGCAAAAACACACTGTTACATGCATTCAATCACTTCCAACTCTCACTCACACGTGTGGAAAGTATTCAAAAAATAATCTAAGTAAAAACAAGCTGCTCTCCTCGGGTAGAGAGAGAAAATGCATCAAGAGCTCTCGGGTAGAGAGAGAAAGCTAGAAATCCAATAACTCACAAAATCCATAAAATCACCAAATCAATTGATTTCAAAATGAGGAGTACAATGATACTAGTAGGTCCACGAGCTACCACTATGCTTAACTATGATTGGACCACATTTTGTCACCTCTTGATCCTATTGGATCATTGATCTATGCACCTCTTAATTCTATTGGACTATATTCAAGCACACCTCAATTTCCTATTGGACCTAACAAGGTTCCACCTCTATATCCTATTGGACCTCTTGGAATTCATCAAACAAAAACTTTACACTTGTCTACACTCTAATTAGCAAGTGTTTAGCCTCTTACTCTATTTTGGCTCAATAGTGGCATTACAAGTGGAAATGCATAATTTGCCATCTATGCCAAATTTATTCCTATCAACATCCTACACCTAGATGCTTGATGTAAAAAACATAAGACCCCTATATCTAACATAGATAATCTTTTTCAATTCTTCACACTCCTCCTAAAAAATTATCTATGAAGATTTGAGCATTGATCTTGATATAACTCCAAGATTAGATCTATGCTTGATGAAAGCACTTTTGCTCAAAGGCTTGGTGAGTAGATTGGCAATACAAGAGGACGAGTTGACATGCTCCAAATAGATTTCTCCTCCAATAAGCTTTTCTCTCACAAAATGGTGTGCCACTTCTATGTGCTTGCTTTTTGCATGAAATATGGGATTATTGGCAAGAGCTTGGGCCGAGATGTTATCACACTTGATCATTGGTAGATCATCCTCCTTGATGCACTTTAGTTCCATTAATAACCTCTTGATCCAAAGCACTTCTTTGGTAGTTGTAGTGAGTGCTTTGTACTCGGCCTCACATGAAGTATCTTGCTTTTTGGAAAGCCAAGATATTAGATTGCCTCCAAGAAAGATAGTGTATGCACTAATAGACTTTCGATCCATTTTGTCACTTGCAAAGTCCGAATCCGAGTAGCCAATAATGGATAGATCTTCACTTTTATAGAGTAGACCATAATCACAAGATGAAGATACATATCTTAAAATCCTCTTGGCCATCTTCCAATGATGGATCTTAGGTTCTTGCATAAATTGACTCAATTTGTGCACACAAAAACTAAGATCGGGCCTAGTAATGGTAAGCCAAATCAAGGAGCCTACAAGACTCCTAAAAAGTGTGATGTCCTCAAAGGATATTTCATCACCTTTATTAGGATCTTTTACAATTTGCTCCATTGGAGTATCTATGCTCTTAGAATTTTCCATATGGAATTTTTTCAACATAGAGTGAGCATATCTAGATTGGCATATAAAGACATGATTTTCATAAAAATCAATTTCTAGGCCTAGGATGTAATGTATCTCTCCTAGATCTTGCATTTTAAACTCACATCCAAGTGCTAGCTTGGTTTCATCAACTAGCTTGATACAACTTCCACAAAGAATAATGTCATCAACATAAATTAGAAGAATGACAATATTGCTATCAACAAACTTTAGATACATGGAAGGATCATAGTCACTAAGAGTAAATCCTAGTGAGATAAGGAAAGAGTTAAGTCTTGAATACCATGATCTTGGTGCTTGCTTGAGTCCATAAAGACTTTTGAAGAGCAAGCACACTTTGGACTCATCCTTGATGAATCCTTGAGGTTGTTCCATATAGATCTCCTCCTCAAGATAACCATTTAGAAAAGCATTGGATACATCTAATTGGAACACCTTCCACTTGAAAAAACAAGCAAGAGAAATAAGAATTCTTATTGTCACCATCTTTGCAACGGGTGCAAAGGTTTCCTCATAATCAAGACCATGGATTTGAGCAAATCCTTTGGCACATAATCTTGCTTTATGCTTGTTGATGGTGCCATCATGATTGAACTTGATCCGAAATACCCACTTGCAACCAATCACATGCTTGTTGGAAGGAGGATCCACAAGTTCCCAAGTATTGTTGGTGATCAATGCATCATACTCTTGCTTCATGGCATCATACCACTCCTTGGTATTAAGTGCCTCTTGTACATTCTTTGGCTCTTCATGAGAGACATAAAAAACATAATTAGTGGAATCAAGATCCACTTGTTTGCCTTTGTCAACATATGAGAGCCTCTTAGGCTCGGATCTATCTCTCATGGATCTTCTTGGTGAAAAAATCCGAGGAGAGTATTCTTCAAATCTCGACCCCATCACATCATGATTGTCTTCAAAATCAATAATTGATGATGCATCCATAGATTTCTTGATCTCGGCCTCTTCAAATGATGAGTGTTGATCTTCATGAAAGACAACATCTCTACTTTCAATAACTTGAGAAGTAGAGAGTATAAAGACTCTATAGGCCTTCTTGGTGGATGAGTATCCAACCATGATCCCTTTGCATGCACTAGGATCTTCCTTCTTCCTTGTTTCCAAGGGCATATGGACAAAGCATAAGCATCCAAAAATTCTAAGGTGATCAACCTTAGGCTTCTTCAAAAATAAGATTTCATATGGTGACTTTCCTCCAAGAGCTATATGTGGGAGCCTATTGCAAAGATAATTTGCACAATTAATGGCTTCTCCCCAAAAATGTTTGGGCAAAGATGCCTCAATTCTCATAGATTTTGCACATTCACATAGATATCTATTCTTTCTCTCAGCCACTCCATTTTGAGATGGAGAGTAGGCACAAGAAAACTCTCTTTTAATGCCTTCAAGCTCACAAAAGTCTTGAAATTTATTGGAGATATATTCACCACCTCCATCACTTCTAAGAGCTTTAATCTTGAATGAGAATTGCTTCTCCACATAAGCTTTGAAAATAAGGAAATGATCAAACACCATAGATTTTGAAGCAAGAAGATATATCCAAGTGAATCTTGTGTAATCATCAATGAAAGTAACAAAACAAGTGGCTCCTCCCTTGCTTGTAGTTGATGAGAAATGCACATCCGAGTGGATTAACTCCAAAGGATGCTTGCTTTTGATAGAAGATCTTGTAAATGGCTTTTTGTGAGATTTAGCAATAGCACAAGCCTCACAAGGCTTGATCTTCTTGGAGAATGACTTTGGCAAGCCAACAGCTTTGGATTCTTTGATCATAGAGAGCATGGATTTGTAGTTGAGATGTCCCAACCTCCTATGCCATAATTCCTCCATAGAGAGCTTGTTCACAAGAGCAACATTACAAGCATTCACATACTCATTTGGATCTAGTTTATAGATCCCACCATATCTAGATCCTAATGCAAGTATCTCATCATTCTTCTTGATAGTGCAAGTATCAACATTGAATTTTACATCAAGGCCATTATCAAGCAATTGGCCAACACTAATAAGATTCTTGGTAAGCTTAGGTACATAAAGAACTCTAGAGAGAGAAAGAACTTTAGAGGATGCAAGCTTCAAGGGAATGTTCCCTATGCCTTCAATAGGACATTCAAAATCATTTGCAGTGTATATTGATTTCTTCACTCCATCATAAGGTGCAATAGAAGAGAAAGAGTCCTTGGAGCTACACATATGTGAAGAGGCTCCACTATCAATATACCATAGGCCGTCCTTCTTGAAAGGAGTAGATGAGAAACTAGAGACCATAAGAGATCCCTCTCCATCACTTGCAATAGTGTCTTCCTTCTCATTGGTAATATTGGCTTGCTTGAGTTGATTCTTCTTTTTGAAGCAATTGGTGGCATAATGTCCTTTCTTGCCACAATAAAAGCACTTGATCTTCTTCTTCTTCTTGAGCTTGGATGATGAAGCATTAGAGGAATCATCTTCCTCCTCATCTTTGTCTTTGGATTTGACTTTGTCCTTGCTTGAGGATTGTTGATGTTGGTTCTTGCTCCTCTCTTTGTGCTTATCCTTGGCAAAAAGAGCTTTGCCATCATTATGAGTGAGAGAAAGCTTGTCCATCCTCAAGAGCTTATACTCTTGTCTTGATTCTTCTGAAATTAGCACACTTTGGAGAGCCTCCAAACTTGGTAGCTCCTCCTTAATGGCATAGGATTGGACAAGGTTATCAAATTCACTTCTCAAGCCATTGAGAATGACTTGAACTAGCTCATTTTGATTGATGGAATCACCAATGCAAGCAAGCTCTCTATGAATATCTTTTACTCTCAAAACATAACTAGATGCACTCTCATCACTCTTTTGGCTACTTTGAAAGATTTGATTCCTAAGAGTGAGAAGCCTAGAGGTATTCTTAGCCTCATAGATAGTCTTGAGACAATCCCAAGCTTCTTTGGCTGATGTACAAGTACCTATCTCCCTCAATATCTCATTAGAGACATTCATCTTAATGTAGTGGAGAGCCATCCTAGCTCTCTTTTTGTATTTTTGAACCTCTTGAAGAACTTGTGGTTCTTCTTCAAGGCCAAGAACTATGTCCATCACGTCTTGAAGGATCAAGATGGACTCCATCCTCATTTTCCAAATTGAATAATTTGAAGTGGTCAATCTTTCACTTGGTTCCAACAAGGATGAACCCATTGAAGACATTTGAAGTGAAGAAAACTCAGATGATGAACAATAAATGTTGTTACACACTTTCAATAGGATCCAATAATTGAGTACTATCTCCTCCTATGAAAGATCTTACAACAATTTGTGAATTGATTCTCACTAGCTACACAAATCTCTCTAAAACAAGATCTATTTCACATCAAATGATGGAGTATAGGCAAAGTTAGGATCCAACACTCTTAGCACGTGTGAAATACACTAAGAAACCAAATTTGACTCAAATACAATGATATTGCATGAAACAAAATGGCTAAGATCTCAAAACAGTGCCTAGATCACATATAGATGAGATTGGCAAGCATACAACTGTGATTTTGGATCAACCAAGCAATCTCTTGACCAAACCAAATGTGTCCACCCAGGTCTAGGTGCCCTACCTAACCCTCTTCAAAAGCTTATAACTTTTGATTGGCTCAACCAAATGGAATGAAACTGATTGCAACAGAAACTAGACAAAAATAGCTTCAAAACAAGCTATCAAGCAAGATAAATGGATCAAACATGAGAGAGAACTTCCAAACTGAAATTGGATGTTCCTCACACGTGTCTGAGCACCTGATTCCGTACAGTACCAGGTCATACCCAATCAATGTCCTTTTGATCTCTTTTGATCCAAGATTGAACAAGATAGCTAGGAAAATGGGCCTTGACAATTTCTAGCTCAAGATTGATGAAAATTTTTCACTTAGATGGATCAAAATGCATGGTAACCTTAGGTAGGCTCTGATACCATGTTGAATTTCACACGTGTGGACTGTCCACTACATGTACTTGTGATCTCCTAAGGTGTGTAGATGCACCAAGATCAAGACTAGATTGAAATTCAAGATCAATCTTGAATCCTATGGCAAAAACACACTACTACATGCATTCAATCACTTCCAACTCTTACTCACACGCGTGGGAAGTATTCAAAAAATAATCTAAGTAAAAACAAGCTGCTCTCCTCGGGTAGAGAGAGAAAATGCATCAAGAGCTCTCGGTAAGAGAGAGAAAGCTAGAAATCCAATAACTCACAAAATCCATAAAATCACCAAATCAATTGATTTCAAAATGAGGAGTACAATGATACTAGTAGGTCCACGAGCTACCACTATGCTTAACTATGATTGGACCACATTTTGTCACCTCTTGATCCTATTGGATCATTGATCTATGCACCTCTTAATTCTATTGGACTATATTCAAGCACACCTCAATTTCCTATTGGACCTCACAAGGTTCCACCTCTATATCCTATTGGACCTCTTGGAATTCATCAAACAAAAACTTTACACTTGTCTACACTCTAATTAGCAAGTGTTTATCCTCTTACTCTATTTTGGCTCAATAGTGGCATTACAAGTGGAAATGCATAATTTGCCATCTATGCCAAATTTATTCCTATCAACATCCTACACCTAGATGCTTGATGTAAAAAACATAAGACCCCTATATCTAACATAGATAATCTTTTTCAATTCTTCACAATTTGCCTCCCTTTACTTATAATGAATGTAAATAAGGTCAGAATTTCAAATTTGAGCAACTAATACTCAGGCCTCAACATCAACCTCATAACATTTTAGTTGCTATTTATGACATTTTCACAAAGATTCTAGTATGGTAAAATGTTGATGCTCTTACTTGAGGAGCCATCATTGTTGTATTTGACTCTAAACACCCATTTGCATCCAATAACATGCTTGTTGATGGGTGGATCCACAAGCTCCCAAGTATGATTAGAAATCAAGGCTTCATACTCCTTTGACAAAGTTTCATACCACTCCTTTGAATGGAGTGCATCTTGGACATTGCTTGGCTCATCATGAGAGATGAAAAATGCATATATGAGGCTCCACTTTCTTGCCTTTTTCAATATATGAGCCTCCTTGGTTCAGATCTCTCCCTCATAGATCTTCTTGGTGTAATAGCTTGAAGATGCTCCTCCTCAAGCCTCGACCCCTCCACATCTTGATTGGCATCAAGATTGCTAATAGAAGATGCTCCATAGATAGGCTTGATCTTGACCCCATCCAAGTTGATCTTTTGATCTTCATGGAAGATCACATATCTACTTACAATAACCTTGTTAGCAGAGAGAATGATAAATTTGTAAGCTTTCTTTGTAGATGAATAACCAACAAACACCTTTGATAGAACTACAATCATCTTTCTTCCTAGCCTCTAAAGGTAATGAACAAAGCACATACATCCAAACATTCTAAGGTGATCTACCTTAAGCTTCTCTTTATACAAAATCTCAAATGGTGATTTCCCATCTAGAGAAATATTTGGAAGTTTATTACAAAGATAATTTGCACAAGAAATTGATTCTCCCCAAAAATCCTTTGGGACAGATGCCTCTATTCTAAGAGCTCTTGAACATTCACAAAGAGTTCTATTTTTTCTTTTAGCCACCACATTTTGTTGGCGGGAATAAGCACAAGTGAAATCTCTTCTAACTCCCTCTTGCTCACAATAATCATTAAATTTGTTGGAGACATACTCTCCACCACCATCACATCTGAAAGCTTTTAAATTACAAGAAAATTAGTTTTTAACAAAAGCTTTGAACTTGAGAAATACATTAAACACCGTAGACTTGGAAGATAAGAGATACACCCAACAAAATCTTGTAAGATCATCAGTAAAAGTGACAAAGCATGTAGCTCCTCCTTTTCTCTTGGAAGATGCAAAGTGTACATCCAAGTGCTCAAATGGAAGTTGAGACTTGATGTTGGACTGAAAAGGCCTCTTATGAGACTTAGCAATGGCACAAGCTTCACAAGGTAGAAGCTCCTTTGATATAGTCTTTGGCAATCCAATAGCTTTCCCATCTTTGACCATGGATGTCATGGAATTGGGATGACCCAATCTCTTATGCCACAAATCTTCTTGAGAGATCTTGGTCTTGTAGGCAACATCACAAATGTTAGCACTCTCACTAGAATCTAGTTTGTAGATTCTACCAAGTCTAGATCCTCTAGCTATCACCTCATCCTCACTCTCGATGATAAATGTATCCACATCAAGACCATTGTCCAAACAATTAACCAACACTAATGAGATTATTGGTTAGTTTTGGCACATAAAGCACATCTTTGAGAGATAAAACTTTTGATGATGCTACATCCAAAGGGATATTTCCTATTCCTTCAATACTACACTCAAAATCATTTGTAGTATAGATAGAATTTTTTACACCATCATAAGGCTTGAGACTAGAAAAAGGACTCTTGGAACTAGACATATGGGAACTAGCCCCACTATCAATCCACCACAAATTATCATTCTTGAAGGAAGAGGAAGAGAAACTAGACATCATTAGTGAATCCTCCATATCACTCTCATTAGCATCACTCTATTTCTCATTAGTGAGGTTAGCTTGCTTGAATTCTTCTTTTTGAAGCAATTAGAGGCATAGTGGCCTTTCTTGCCACAAAAGAAGCACTTGATCTTCTTTTTCTTCCCATTAGATGTTGAAGCTTAAGATGAATGGTTTTCATCTCCTTCTTTGTCTTTGCTCTTGTCCTTCTTGAAATGTTGTTGTTGACCTTTGCTCCTTCGCTATTCGTCAATGAGAGCTTGTTGAATCTCATGAGCTTGTATTCTTCAAAAATGAGGACTCTTTGAAGTGCCTCCAAACTTGGAAGCTCCTCCTTGATTGCATAGGATTGGACAATATTCCCAAACTCATCTTTTAATCCATTAAGGATGACTTGAACTAATTCACTTTGGTTGAGATGATCTCCTATGCATGCAAGTTCTCTATGAAAATCCTTGACTCTGATGACGAATTTGGATGCACTCTCATCACTCTCTTGATAACTTTGGAAAATTTTGTTTCTAAGAGTGAGTAGTCTAGAGGTGTTCTTGGCTTCATAGATAGCCTTGAGAGTGTTCCAAGCCTCCTTGGCCGAGGTGCAACCGCTAATCTCCCTCAAAATTTCATTTGAGACATTCATCTTAATGTAATGAAGAGCCATTCTTGCCCTTTTCTTGTACCTTTGTACTTCTTGGAGTACTTGAGGCTCCTCCTCAATTCCAAGTACAATATAACACTTCTTGGAGAATAAAGATTGATTCCATCCTCACTTTCCAAATAGAATTATTGGAAGTGTTCAATCTCTCTCCTTGCTCCAAGAGAAAGGATCCCATGGATGACATAATCACTAGAGAAATTGACTTGTGAAGGACACCAAAAAAACAAGTACAAATGTTGCTTCTCTCTCAAAAGATGTTCTGATAATGGTGTCCAACCAAAATCAATGGAGATCTTGCAACAAATATAAGACTACAATCTCAATAGCCTTGACAGTCTCACTAAAACTAGATCTATCTTCTTTTCAAAAAAGAGACACACTAAGAATTTGATTCACTTTCTTCTAAGCACATGTGGAGCACTCAAAGATGCCTCAAAATTCACAAAACTATGAGGCCTTGGACTTAAAATCTCACCTATATCTCACCTAGTCAAGATTGGCAAGCTAGAACATGAATTCAAATAAGCTTTATGCGAGTCAAGCTTGATGTGTCCAATCAGGCTAGGTGCCCTAACTAACTTGATTCAAATGGCTATAACTTCCACTAGACACATCCAATTGAGTTGAAACAAGTTGCAACACAAACTAGACTTCACTAACTTTCTAGCAAGCTATCATACTCCAAATTTGGATTAATCTTGGAGATGCACCACAAACTCAAATTGGACTGATCTCACATGTGTCTGAGCACTAATTTTCGTACATTACTAGGCTGGATCCAAGCAAAATGATTTAGACCCCTTTTGATCCAAAAAAAATCCTATGATAGAATCCAGATGCAACTATGCCCTCCAAAACTTGATTTCAAGCCAAAATCACTATACATATGATAGATGCAAATCAATCTTAGGTAGGCTCTGATACCAAGTGTACTTTTCACATGTGTGAGGACTTCTCAACAATGTGAATGATCTCCTAAGATGAGTGTGATTGCACATAGATCAATCTATATTGAGATACAAGCATACTAGCTCAAAATCTAAGGCAAGAGCACTTTGTACATGCATCAAACATCAACCATTCATCACACATAATGAAAGGACACTTTGCATGAAAAAAACTAAGTACAGATTTGGTTTGCTCTCGAGTAGAGAGAGAATAATGCTCAAAAAGAAAGACAACAAGCAACATCATGAAGAAATCTGAATTGTTTTGGTCTAACTGTTGTTTTTTTACTGTCTCAACACAAGAGATGCAATGTCAAAGTATGAGGTATCTTTGATCAAACATTATACTCTCATGTGGTACTTTTCTCCCTTCCAAATCTAGAATAAAATATTACCAACATCAACACAAGTTTTAAGATTTTAAATATGAATTAATAAGAATAAAATCTTGATTTACAAAAGAGAGCATATTCCCATACAAGATGTTTCTTTCCAACTATGAGCTCTATGTTTGTTGCTTACCTCCATGAGTTGACTTTCGAAATATCAACTTTCATCAAATTTGCATACCATGCATTTTGTGGCCTACAAGAGCATATTATTTTGGCACACTTAAAATACTCATTAACCTTGGAAAAGAGAGGATTTCATACATAGTTCAAGAACTTTTCAAGACCATCATGAGAAATTGACAACTACATCGTAATGCTCAAAGACAGAAACCATTTAGGCAGGAGGAGACATTGTGAGGGGCTAAGTCAAAATCATGGAGGAAAAGTGTTATGGGTCTTGGAGGAAATATTGAAGGATGAAATACATTAGGAGAGAAACTTCACAAAGAAATGAGATTGACTGATGAGTGTGAAGTAGTTGAATGATCACCGTCTCATCATTAAGATCAACAACTTGTGAAGAATACAAAAAGTAAATAGATATCATGAGAGATATTGATTGTTGAGCATAGAGATAAACCAAAAATAATTCTTTATTTTTTTTAGGATGGTTAATAACTATCAATGTTCACAATTTTTCGCTTGAAGGATTCACACTTCAAGCACACTCTCTCCAAGTTCTTCCTTCACTATGATTCATCTTCAAGATGTTAGCTCAAGACTTTAGATGTCTCTTTTTGTCCACAAGATTGGTTCTATGCCCCAACTTCATGATTGTCCTAGAGCATCTCACTAACTATGTCTCAAATGTCCCTTTTTCTCCAGAAGGTCTACAAGTGCAAGCACCCTTGCGAATAGGACTATCCCTTCACTCTAGGCCTCATTATGGATAATTGTGTCTCTAGCATCGATTTTCCTCTTGATTTTGCATTTAGGTGAAAAGTGATACTAGTTACAAATATATTGTTCTCTTTGCATGTACTAATTGATTATCAAAAATTAGCTCCCATGGCATATGTAGAGATTGTTTTGAAAATGCTAGATTTCTATTTTTGATAAAATTAATGGCAATGTAGACCTGATGTGAATACTTGTACGTGTTGTAGAAAGTTAGTTTGCAAAAATTTGACAATCTAGGATCGAATCTAGATACAAGATCGAAATAAATGTAGACCTTCAATGTCTAATTGAGCTGCATTGAAATAAAAATAGACCTCCAAGATCAAAATGGATTGCATTGAGATTCCAATATCAAAATGAATCAAATCGAATGGGAAAATCCATGATCAAAATGAATTTAGATCATAGGGTTAGATCGAAGCAAATTGAAATTCCCCTCATTCCGCTGCGCACGAACACTTTCCGTTCGAGTTCGCTTCTTTTCGTGTTCGTTTCTTTTCGAGATATTTTTGTTTCTCACACCCTCCTTCGACTTTGCCAACAACACCCTCAAGGCAACTACCCCTCAATTGACACAAAGACGAGCTTTGGTCTATTTCAATTTCCATGTTGGTTGTTTTCAAGGGATCCACAGATAATAATTTTGACTCCTCACTTGCACATATTTCTTTCAAAGATTTAACTTCCTCGATGCCTCAATTTTTTTCTTACATCAATCTTTCTACAACTTAGGTACCCATTCGTTGTCTTTAACCTTAGATGCATGCATCACAATGTTCAGATAATAAGATGAACTGGCCTTAACCAAATGAATTTATGCCATATGAAAGATATCAAAAAAAAAATTTGAATGTACGAGTCGTCCTCATAAAGTGTCTTCCCAGTTACATAGTTACAAACTGCATTAATGGCTTCAAATCATAGTGAACATTTGGTGAATTGATTACCTTTGTATCAACTTTGATTGTCAATGTGCTAATTTTTAAATAAAAAACAACCTTGCTCATAACAATAATTTCCCAACAACAACTGGATATATATGGCATCCTCTTCATACCCAAATAAGAAAAGAAAAAAGCAACCATTTCCAAATCATCAATTATGTTGATAAGTGTACGTCCAGTTGGACTACCCATACATACAATCACAATAGTACATTGCAACTAATTTATACCTTTCAACAAGTTATATGTTTTCTAAAGCAATACCAAGACAACTATAAGACAACCATTGAAATTCTAACCCGTCAACCCACAAACTTTTCAATTGCACACTAGTTAAAGGCGCTACATCATTTATCATGGGAATATTTGAAACAAGAGGACTAGAATCAAAATAGCTTATGTAGTGGCTATCATTTTCAAGGTTTTAGAATAACTTACTATGTTACTCTATGGTATGTGGCTTGTACTATCCATATTACTTTTCTATTTTTATTTCTGGGCTTCTTTTTGGCAATAGACCAAAAATCCCATGAGTCCACATGCGCATAGAGCCGTATGCTCCTGAAAATCATGTGCTCAAAATTGCAAAGGGGTTTATGCCTATAATGCATTCAACGAAAGAAAAAAGAAAAAATAGCCAATCAAAATAAAGAAGTGTTTAAAGCCAACTTCTATGCTAGTTCAAGCCCTTTCGGGAATACTCAGGGTTTATGTATGTACTCCATTGGTTGCTTCTTGATGAGATACATGTCAAAGTAAAGAACTTAATACTCTATAATATGTTCAACTTTGCCGTGTTTGGAACATGGGATTGGGGATCTTTGTTGGGTAAGGCAAAAAAATCGTCAAATATTTGCTAGAAACAAATAGTTTGTTAGATGTTTTGGGTTGGGTAGTCATGCATGCCCTTTGTATTGGTAAGATTTCTCAAATAATAGCAAGCCTTGAAAAATCCTAAAATACTCGAGAGAAATCTGAAGGACTTTTATCTAGCATTGCTTTGTGACATTGTTAAGCGCTTTAATTATGTACCCCTAATTATCACTTTCTTGTGATACTCTGTGTGAAACACAGAGAGACATATGCACCTTGGTTACCAAGGGAGGCTTGAACTTGGGACCAAAGAAACTTTAAGTGCCAAGCTAACCAATCAGGCCAACCCTTTGACACTAAGCACATGCATATGACGTCAACCTCTTGGAACGGTTTGGCTATAAAGACAATCTAGTCAGACTATAATAATTTAAAATCGAAATTTTTGGTACATAAGAGCTGGGTTGCCCGAGTGGTCTAAGGGGGACGACTTAAGATCGTCTGTACATCAGTACGCGTGGGTTCGAACCCCACATCCAGCATGCATTGCAAATTTTTTGCTTTGGAACATAATTTTGTGTACACATCTATATTCTTGCGCTATTAAAGGTCCACAGTATCTCTAATCTCAGTTTTCTAGGCTTTCTCTGTGTATTTTGTGCAAACCTCCATCTGAGAGTATTAATAGTTGCTCATGTGGTTTTTCTTTTGTATTTTAGACACAGCTTCCTAGCCGCAATGTGTTTTCTGTTTTTCTCCATGACTTGGACAAACCCACCCTTTTGTTGTAAAGATGCGTGCCAATCGGCGACCTTTTGAACAGAAAATCATGTGGCTTTTTCTGCCATTTCGCAAATTTTTAAAAAAGTGGAATCTGCAAAAACTAATCACACCATTGCAGAGCAAAAAAAGTCAGACGATTCTGTTTTTGGGAGACGGATTCCGTTATAGCTTGTAAGGTAATTATTGTTGTTATAATTTTAAAATAGCAATTTAAAATGCAACGTTTTGCCAATTAAGGCAACCTCCAAATTACACTCTCAAAAATTTTGGAGGTTACGGTGATGGAAGGGACTTTCTTGCTGTTTCAACCTTAAGAGCTGAATGGCAACTAAGGGCAGGAGAGCTTGAAGAGTACATAGCAAATTTCAATTCATTTAAAAAATAGCCACGCAAGTATCTTCAATTGGGATGCTTGCCAAAAGAAACTTGCACCAAGGTTGCAAATGCTTTAAAACTTGTTAGAAATCAATGATAAACTTCATTGTTACTGTTTACGAGGTACATTAATGTTGACAGCTGTGACCAGCTGTCATTAGCCGTAGGGTAGCCTATTAGTCTACTCGTAGGTCTTCTCTCTCTATCAGGGGTTCAAGGTTTATTTGTACATTCGACATTCAGTATGATATAGAGTGATAGTGTGATTGTGCGTGTTCTTCTTCCGCCTTCTTGTGGTGAATGCTTGATGTTGCATATTTGATTGTTGACATGGTATCAGAGCAACGATATACATGCGTGCCTGATCAGTGGATACAGCTTGTCACAGGCTTTGCAATGAAGTGAGAAAGTCCTTTGCGGGACGTGAAAGCTTGGAGAGACAAAAACGGTTGGAAGAAATCCTTCTTTGGTGTATTTTGCAGGTTTGGAGATCAGAATCATCAGTGGGGAACGAAGACATAGTCCCAAGATCCTAGTCAAGCACACTGGAAGTCTGCTAAACGTATTCTCAGATACATTCGAGGGACATTGAATTTTGGTTTGAAGTATGATCAGCCTGAAGCGCCAATGTTGGTAGGTTATACAGATGCCGATTGGGCAGGTAATATTGATGACAGAAGATCTGCCAATGGTCATACATTCAGTTATGGTACAGCTGCAATTTCATGGAGCAGCAAAAAGCAACCTACAATAGTCTTATCATCGACGGAAGCTGAATATCGAGCACTCAACAATGCTACACAAGAAGCGCTATGGTTACGAAGATTGCTTGTGCATTTAGGTCAACCACAGGTGGATGCGACTACTATATTTTGCGATAATCAAAGTTGCATTCATCTTGCCAAAAATCCAGTTTTACATGCTCGAACCAAGCACATCGAAATACACTACCATTTTGTTTGAGAGAAAATTCTTGATGGAGCCATTGATCTTGTTTTTTGTAAATCTAAAGATCAAATGGCGAATATTTTTACTGTCATTAGGTAGATGTAAATTTGAGAGGTTTCGTACTCTATTAGGAATAGAAGAATGTAATTTTATCATTGAGGGAGTGTTAGAAATTAATGATAAACTTCATTGTTGTTGTTTACGAGGTACATTAATGTTGACAACTGTGACCAGCTGTCATTAGCCGTAGAGTAGCCTATTAGTCTACTCGTAGGTCTTCTCTCTCTCTATCAGGGGTTCAAGGTTTATATGTACATTTGACATTCAGCATGATATAGAGTGATAGTGTGATTGTGCGTGTTCTTCTTCCGCCTTCTTGTGGTGAATGCTTGATGTTGCATATCGGATTGTTGACAAAACTAAAAGGAACGCATCTTCGTTTCCAAAGGGGGCTTGAAATTGGATCAAAGAAACTTTGGATGCCAAGCTATAAGCTACTTAATAGAGGCAACCCCGTCACCAGGGGGGAGCTTAAACCGCACCCTGAAACGACAATGGGATTTATGTAACTTGTTTTTCTTTATCTTGCATAATTTCCCTTCATTCGACTACTTTCTAAGGTGAGCCAATAGAACATGAGCTTGTTTTATTTATTTTGAAGATTGTCTAGATAAAATTCTACTACAACCTCTACATTCCAGTATAGCCTAAGTTGAGCCCTTGAGGGCTTTATGGTTGATTTGAGGACTTTGCACAAGCCAATGGCCTCTTCACATGCGTAAGTTTGCATAGAGGAAAATAAAATCTTCAATACAAGCTACATAAAAAATCAAGCTGGAATCTTACTTTGCTTTGTTGGAGAGGTTTGAAATCAAATCCTTGGGTATTTATGGCATATGTTGGTGGGTTGTGCTCAACACAACAACTTAATGGAATCGATATGAAGTTTGCCTACATTTATTTCTTTTTGAAAATGAAAAACTAGAGTATCCAAAAAACAAACTATGACAAGAAGTATGTAGTAGGTAATGGCCATTGGGAGGGCCATTACCATAAATAAACTGGAACCCGGCAACGAGTGGCCTCCCGCCACTTATTGTCGGGTCCCAGTTTATTTATGGTAATGGCCCTCCCAATGGCCATTACCTACTACATACTTCTTGTCATAGTTTGTTTCTTTGATACTCTAGTTGACCAGATTATTTGTGGTAATGGTCCGACCAATGGACCATTACCTCACGTAATTGTCGTTCGGTTCATTTTATGAGCTTTGTGTCTTCCTACGCATGCATCTCTCTCTCTCATGCTCCTCTCGCTATGCGGGCAGCAGGCCACCCTCTCTGTACACACTCGGGGTCTCTATGTACGCAGACAGTAGGGCTGTTGGAGGGTTTGTGGATCCCAAGGCAACCCTAACCCTAGTTAATAAGTAAGAGGGATTTGGCACTCTGCGTGTGTAAGTCCAACCCGATGATCACATAGTTATTTGATTGATTAGTTAAAAGCTAATAAAAGAACTTTAGGCCTTTTTGCGGGACTTTTAATGTCGTAGGGCCTAAATGTCAAGTTAGTGAATAAAGTTGGGTTTCCCTCCAATTTTGATGGTTCCCACACTTTTTTAAATTTGAATAAAAAGAGAGGCAAGACTGGACCAATAGGATTCAGAGGCCAGGGTCCTCCTCTCTACTATAAAAAGGGACGAACTCGAGTTGCTTCTCATGTTCATTTCCTCATTTCAATAAAGCAGATTAGTTCTCTTTAGAAATGGATTGATGAATGTCCTTGCTCTTCCTCTCTTCTCCTCCATTTCTCATGCTTTCTTTGGATTTTGCTAATTGTTGGATCTGATCATTATTGGGATTGCTATGCTTTTTGTGAGAGAGAAAGGGAGAGAGAGAAGAGTAAGTTTCTATCATTGTTGTGGATTTAGGGTTAATTGAAGTAGGGTTAATGGATGTAGTGTTAATGCTTAGTGTTAATGGATGTTAGTGTTAGATCTTCCATTCATGTTGAAATCTGAACTATACTATAGCTCTCATGGGAACGAACCTACGCGTGACAATAACTCCATCTCTTTGATGCTAGATTGACTAGATCTTGGATTCAGGTTAGGCAAGGAAAGAAACCCACTACAATTTTGGCGCCATTGTCGGGGAGCTACGCCAATTTTTTAGTTTGCAGCATGTTTGGCTGATGGTTAGCTTGCATTAGGCATATTGTCGTGGCATGAATAGTGTCAAAACTGCATTGTAGGGTTAGTTTGGGATTGATTTTGCTAAATTTTGAGTGGATTTACTTGTTTGAAATCTAATCTAATTATTAAACAGGGAAAGCTATTCAGATCACCAATCTTAAGATCCATTTGGATCTGAAATATCAGAGAAAATCTTGTTGGAGTGTATCAACCGTCCAGTCTATAGTGCATTGGTTGGGCAATGGCTCAAGATCATGTGAAGGTGTAGCTTGACCTCTACGCCTATTGTGTCGGTGTCAATTTCTACTCAATACCCTTTTTTTTTCTTCTTCATATAATTCCAACCATTTATCCATTACTCCTGAATTATATAGCATGAAGGTTGAAATTTTTTCTCTCAAACTAGGTGTCATTTTTTTAAGACTACCCATACCTTGAGGTTTTTCACCTTTCACCTCCTTGCTTTCCTCATCATGCCATAATCATGGAGCAGATGGATCTATTTGAAACAAAACTTCATAGAGATTCTTGCACTAACCATTCCTCTGACATGCTTCCCTCTGGCCTTGCCTTCTGACGCACAAAATCTTTCAACACTTTCATGAATCTCTCCAAGAAAAACATCCACCTACAGAAAATTTTAACACATCAATGAGAACATTCTATCATTTATAATTTGAAAGAATCACACTACATTTATTGAAACCACTAAAATCAAATTCAAGTGTATTATACCTTGAGTGCACAGGACCGACAATACCAACTTCTTGGACCAACAAGTGCACAAGCAGATGCACTTGTATGTCTAGGATAGAAGTTGGAAAATCCCTCTCAAGCATACATACAACCTCCACCATATCTTCTTGTTTTGTTTGCACGTCTATCTCACGAATCTCCTTACCACACATCCATCTACATCATGTTTGTAGTATAACTAGATTTTAGTACGTTCATATTATTTTATCAAACTGTATTAGAAAAAAAACACGCAATTTCATAAGATATCGATGTAAACAAAAAAAAATTAAGTACTTGACAACGGATGCTAATTTGTAAATGGCATCACGAAGTTGATCAGTTAGACAACCAATTATACACATTGGAAATATGTACTCGACCATCTTCAACCATTCATGAGATTTTAGGCCATGGAGCTTTCCTTCAGCTGTGAATGATGTTCGTACTGAATGAGAAAAACCCGTTGGTGTTCTCATCTTGCAAATGACTGACTGTACGTACTTATACTCTTCTTTTGTAAGAATCCAATGGGCTCTTGGAATACTATAGGTATTTCCATCAGTACATAATTTTGGCCAATACTCTTTTTTTTGTTTTTGATTCTTGTAGATCATGCTTGATAGAAATACTGTCTTTGTCGCCCACCAAGTGTTTCCATATTGATTCACCCACATTTTTGAATATGTGCATAGGATCAAACAAGTGATTGATCAAAAGGTTATTCCAAAATGGTAAACAATGAAAGATGGATAGTCTTTTCATACCATTGATTGGCTTAGATTCAATCCAAAGTTTGTGCCAATCTGCCAGGGACATTCTCTTTGGAGGCGTTCTTGTTTCTGATCTTCCTCCAAAGCCTCTTCTATGAGCATTTCTAAATGGATGATTTTCATCATGCAAGTACTTGCGATGATTTTCATACACAACTTTGTTTGAATGACGTGAGTGGCGAGCATCAATATTTGGTTCACAAATGAGACACGCATGATATCCAGAAGTTGTAAAACCTAAAAGAATCAAATCCAATTCGTGTTATAAATAGAATTCTTTTCAAGAATAAATATTGCATGCATAAAAAATAAATATACAAACATTACAAGTGATTTCATTTTATAGTCACCTGAACAATCGTCCAATCCTGGATAGTCATGCATAGTCCACGTTAACATCGCACGCAACAAAAATGTTTTTTCTGGAAGTGGACGTGAGATGTCATTTGCTTGGACTCCCTTCCATAGTAGTTCTAGTTCTTCAATCAATGGTGCAAAGTAAATATCCATATTTTTTACTTTACGTTTTCCAAGAATTAGAAGTGCTAGCATGAGATGTCTTTTTTCTCTGCTTAGCCAAGGTGGAATGTTATAGTTGACCAACACCACTGGCCAAGTAGACCACGTGCTTGACATTTTTCCAAAGGGGTTAACCCCGTTTGTTGCAAGTCCAAATCTTATATTTCTTGTTTCACTTGCAAAACATGGATATTCTTTGTCAATGTGTTTCCATGCAGGAGAATCTGAGGATACTCTCATGATCTCATCCAAAGAATGATGACTAGCATGCCAATTCACAAGTTCTGCAAGAGACTTGCAATGAAACAATCGTTGCAATCGTGGGATTATTGGAAAGTGTCATAACACCTTGCATGGGATAGTGGTCCCTTGTAAGTCATCTTGATATCGAGGAGTATCGCATATAGGACAGGCTTTTAACCCTCGATACTCACCACGATATAAGATGCAGCCTTTTGGACAAGCATGATGCAATGTATAGTCCATTCCCATTGTACTCAACATTTTTCGTGTCTCACCTCTTGTCTCTAACATAGTGTTTCCTTCTGGGAGTAGTTTGCGCAATAACCTGTACATAATGAAATGAATTTATAAAATAAAAGATCATTTAGCCAACTAAAACATTTGACTTGAACAACACATGTATCAAATTTTTAAAAAAAATCTCAATCTTATTTACCCAAATAAGGATGTAACACTTGTATCACTCCATTTATATTTTGCTTAGAGGCTCAATATAAGCAACGAAGCGGCCAAACGAGATGTCTTTGCTCCAGGATATAATGGTGTGTTTGATTCTTCTCTCAATTTTTTTTCCTCGACACTAATAAATGATTCACTATCATGTTCAGTGCGTTCTTCCACATCACAATGCTCATATACGTTATTTATCAAGTTGTTCATGATTTCAACTTCATCTTGAATGCAAAAATCATTTTCAGCACTTGACCTTGATTCTGAAGAAGAAGAAGAAGAAGATCGAGGCTGATTTGCTTTGGCACATTGTTGTTCATATATTTTCATCATGGCTCTCAATACCATACGCTCACGACATGATAGTTGATTTATGTGCGGCCCATCGTATGCCAATATTGTAATGGATATGGAGTGACTGTTGTCATCGTCCCTAGAGCTAGATGACAATTCATAGTCCTTCAAACATGGGAAACAAATTAACATGTAAGACTGTCATTCATGAAAATTAGAACTAAAATTAAGACATGCAAATCAAACACCATATATTAAATTAAGGCATGCAATATGAAATATAAAAAAAAACAATTAATTCACATTCAATATAACTTGCTCTCACTAAATAGATAAAACGTATTTTGATATTCACAAGGTACATGCTTGAGTTTGGCTCAAAGCCTTTTGTACACATCTTGGAAGAGGGCGATTGAAGCTATATTTGATGAATACCTCTTCACCACATTTAATGGGCCTTATCGCACATACCATTACGTATATAATTTTTGAGATCCTAGAAAAGTATTCTTCCTTTCCATTGGTGCGTTCCTCAAAATCACAATTAGTTAATGAAGGATGCCCAATGGAACTATTTATATATGCGGCAATATTGCCATATTTTTCTGGGCGCCCATCAATGTACATATGATGTGATTTCAAAACATTCTCTCCTTGCACACGTTGCTCTTCCAAAGAACAAGCATTGGCATTCAAGCCATAAACCTGCATTCTCCATTGGTGACGACATAGAGCATGCCAATCACCCCAACTGTATTAGTTCCTGCATAAGGTATTAATGTGACAACACTATTCAAGGGGACATCAATGCTAGTCAAAGAAAATAAACCCAATCCCGCATTAGGAAAGTGCTCACTTGGCTTGATCATGTACATATGGTCCCAATATGAAAATGATGTTCCACATAATGGTAGTGGTACTCTATCAGGCCAACATGAATATTTCTTTCTATCAAAGGGCCTAACCAATGCTTCTAGGTAGGGAGGAAGGGGAGACTCAGTCAATGAATTTAAAACATTCTTGGATAAGTCAACAGTATGTAAATTTGGTTGTTCATTTTCAAATCTTATCAAAATGCGTCCAAGTCGTGTTCTTTTTTTTTTTTAAGGAGTAAATCTAGATGGGATAGGAAGAAGCGGAGATTATACACAAGGTATGTGAGGCGATGTGGGATGGATAGAATCGATGTGAGGTGTCGTGGGATGGATAGAATCGATGTGAGGTGTCATGAGATAGATAGAATCGATGTGTGGTGACATCGTAGAATGAATAGAATCCATAGTAGAATTTGCGTGAGGTGTTGTGGGATGGATAGAATTGTGAAGAATTGCCAAAAATTGGCAAATCTAGCTTGATCAAAAACTATGTAGTATAATGTAAATTTTGTACATAAGTGGATTCCACACATGTGAGGCCATGATGCCACATGGGAAACCCATCTTAATGTAGGTTAGGTCAAGTCAAGAGAGTTGGTCATGTCTATTTGGTGATCATCTCTACTTTATAGGACCTACACCTAAGTTTAAGGTGAAAATTTGACCAACTAGCTACCTACCAAGCATAGCTCTAGGATCTAGGCTAGGGTTTCATTTTAGGTCAAGGAGAGTGAGTTAACTTCCTTATTACATGCTGGAAATCCACCTAACTTCAAGAAGGAAGTCGAATTTGCTATGTATTCCCTCTCTCCATAGTGAGAAGATAGAAAATTTTTGGAGCTCATTGGCAATCTCAAGCTAGTTCACTATGTGCATTGAGTTTTTGTGATCCAAATGAAACCAAATCAATTTCTACTTGTTTCTCAGGTTGAAGGCCGTACTACAGCCTGTAGTACACACTTGTGGGCTCGTATTTCAATGTTGATCAATGCTTTTGATTGTGAATGCCTGTTGTTTGTCAAATTGCCAATCTAGATCAACTTTTTTGTGTCGAGTTTTTTGATAGATTGTTAAGCAAGCATCGAATCACTCTTGTGGATCTTTTGTAGATCCATTTATGGTCCTAAAGTACAGTACTTTCACATGGTATCAGAGCCAAGTACAAGAGCATAAGCCATTGATCTAATGCAAATCCATTTTTAGCAAGTTTTGGTGCTAAAAACTAGTATTGAGAGCTAGAATCTTGATTTTGGTGAAGAGATTTGATCCCAAACTTGGTAGGGGTCCAAATTCGTACTTTCCACATGTGTGGGCACCTCTGAACCTGCATTTAATGCATGGTATTCATTTGATGCAAAAAAATTCAATTTGTGAGCGGTGTAATTTTTGGTGGAGATCTTAGAATAATCTACCAAGATCATTTGCCATTGATTAGATTTGAATTTGTTTCATGGAATATAATTAATCTAGGCTGAGTTCAAGTCCTATTAAGGTTAAAAAAAGGTCTTGAAAGTACACCAAGAAGGCAGAAAGAGATTAAGTCATTTTTTGGTCCAAAAATAGCCAAAATTGGCAAGATTTGATTGTAAGTAGGTTTCACATCATCTTATCTTCATTCCAACTTTGTGAGGGAGTGCTAGAACTGAGATTATAAGTCCATTTGTTGGATTAAAAATCTAATTTGAGTGAAAAACTACAAGAGAGAGACCTTAGTGAGTTTCTAGAGACAGTAAAATCCATTTCTTGGCAAGATTTGTTTGAAAGTAGTTTTCACTTCATCTTATCTTCATTCCAGCTTTGTGAGGGAGTGATAGAACTGTGATTATAAGTCCATTTGTTGGACTAGAAATCTCTCAAATGAGAAATATTAGGTTTCTTTAAAGTAATAGCTTCATGAGGTGTCCTACCTTCCACGGATTTTGCAGGACACCAATTCAGGGTGTGCGTAGCTGTGCTACAAGCTTCTGCCCAAAAGGTGTTTGGCAGACCCTTGCTTTTGAGCATTGCCTTGGCCATCTCAACAATAGATCTGTTCTTTCGTTCTGCAACTCCAATTTGCTGTGGTGAATAAGGTGTTGAAGTTTGCCTCTTGATCCCTTGATCTTTGCAGACATCAATAAATTATGTTGAAAAATACTCACCACCTCCATCAGATCTCAAAGTTTTGATGCAACATCATGTTTGCTTCTCAACTAATGCCTTGAATTCCCTGAACTTAGAAAAAATATCTGATTTCTTGCTTAGGGAATAAATCCAAATGCATCTGCTATCATTATCAATGAAGGTGATAAAGTAATAGTAGCCACTAAGAGATCAAGTCTGCATAGGTCAATATAGATCACTGTGGACACGATCTAGGATGCCACTGGCTCTCCTTGCTCCACTTTTGGGAAACCTCTCTTTGTGTTGTTTTCCCAAAATGCAACCTTCACAAATTTTTCCTTCAAAAGAAATATCAGGCAATTATCCTATAACTAGATTACTTCTTTTGAGAATCTGTAAACTTTGAGCACTAATATGAACGAATCGTTGATGCCAAAGATCACTGTGACTATCAACCGTGCTTACCATAGCTTGAGCAAAAGATCTCGCATTCAATTTATAGAGTCGATTCCCGTTGACTCTAGCTCCTATAGCAATCACTTTGTAGTGATTCTTGATGTCTTTGACAAGACATTTGTCACTGTCAAACTCAACCTTGAGTTGTTGATCAGCCATCGTCCCAACAGATAGTAAATTGTTAGCTAAGTCAAGTACATATTGCACATTGCTTATCCACTTTATCTTCCCGCTGGCTAACTTCATTGGTACCACTCCAACTCCTTTAACAGTTCTCTTGACGTTGTTCTTCCTACAAAAGCAATCCACCTAACTCTTCATAGGTTGGAAGATTTTCCTGTGTGGCTGTACTTGTCACAAACATTTGATGTGACTCACTCAAACTATTCAATGTCAACTGCACGATCTCACGATCCTGTACTCGCTCTCCAACTGTTGCTAATTGGTCATGAATCTCTTTGATCTTCATTAGGTGATCAGCAACAGTTGCACCATCATTCATCCGCAATGTGTGTAGTAGGTCTTCAGGAATAGCACTCGAGATGTCTTTGTGGTCTCAAACAATGTCTTCAATGTATCCCATGCTTCTTTTGGTCCTTCTAAATCCGAAATGTAGGGAATAATTGCATCTCTAACTAATAAGTTGATGACATTTTGTGCTTTCCATTTTCTCATGTCAAATGTCTGCTGATCTTCTTCCATCACTGGCCTTGTCTCTTCACCTGTCACGATCTCCCATAGCTCTTTTCCATCAAAATGTATCTCAGTTTGAATTTCCAAACTGCATAGATGCCGGCTCCTTTTAATTTGCTTGACTCATTGAGGACACTCTCGCTTAGAGTTGCCATTACTGAACAGATGAGTCCGGATCAAGTAACTTATTCACCACAGAACTGTATATATTTTTTTTGGTTATACACCTGATATCGGAATGGAGCACGGTACGGCTGCTCTAGATCCTCTTTAACTTGTGCGCGTGGATCCGATATTGGAGCATGCGATATCGGACTGGAGTGCGGATGTAAACTGCTCGGAGTTTTTCTTATCTCGTGCGCTTGGATCCAATATCGGTACGGACAATATCGGATTGGAGAGCGGATGTACGACTGCTCGGGTTTCTCTTCAGCTAACGCGCTTGGATCCGTTATTGGTACGGATATATATAAAAAAAAGAATATAGTAACTTTCAGAGGGAATATTCTATATTTCTTACTTCGGCGCGGTGGCTACGCTGCCTCCTCTTTGCTTAGATTTTGAAATGAGTGATCGTTCAAATAGACATATATCAGTAATGTGAAAGGTATGAAGCCTCAAAGCTCCAAGTGGTAGTACTAGACATTGTTTGGTGTGATTTGCAGTACCCCAAACAAACAAATGAGAGATTTCTTGGCACAACTCTCTGACAAATGACACTTTTCACAAAGACTAAAAAAAAATTGTAAAGCTTTTTCCACTCAACAGATTTTCAATCTGTCTGATGTTGCCCTGGCCTTTCTGATGCCTCTGAGACTGTGTCTTCATTCTCCACTAATAACTGTGAGCTCCAAAACCTGCAAAATACATCAAGAAGGATTTCTTCCAGCCGTTTTTGTCTCTCCAAGCTTTCACCTCCTGTGAAGGACTTTCTCAATTCGTTGCGGAGCCTGTGACAAGTTGTATCCACTTATCAAGCACGCAGGACTATTGTAGCTCTAATACCATGTCAATAATCAAATATGCAACATCAAGCATTCACCATAAGCAATCACCAAAGAAGACGAAAGAAGAACACACACTATAAATCTATCACACTAACTCATACTGAATGTAAAGGATACATATAAACCCTGAACTCTGATAGAGAGGGAAAACCTAGGAGTAGAATACTAGACTAGCCTACGGCTAGTTACAGCTAGTAACAAAGTTAATCGTAAACAGTAACTAAGAAGTGTAACAATGAAGTTTATCATTGATTTCTAATAGTATTCTGCAAGAGCAAGAACTGATCTAAGCTATGTGGTTGGTAAACTAAGTCAATTCATGCAAGATCCTAGTGAGGCTCATTGGAAGCTAGGAAAGAGAGTACTAAGATACCTCTCGGGATCTAGAGATTTTGGCATCTTGTATGAAGAATCTTCACCTAACCTTTGTGGTTTCTCAGATTTAGATTTTGCAGGTGATCAAATGGATAGGAAGTCAACAAGTGCCTTTGCAATATATCTTGGAGAGGGAGCTATTTCATGGCTATTATCTTCCACTGAGGTCGAGTACAAGGCATTGACAACATGCACCAAGGAGATGCTTTGGATAAAGAGGATGCTATTAGGATCTTCACTTGCTGAATTCTAAGAAGACACCAATCATGTATTGTGACAGAATTTCAGCCCAAAGCTTGGCAACCAATCCAGTTTTCCATGCTAGAAGCAAGCACATTGAGATTGCTCATCACTTTGTGAGGGATCAAGTCATTGCCAAAGAGGTGGAGCTTCAACATGTCTCTTCATTGGAGTGTGTGGCTGATATCTTCACCAAACCATTGGAAAAGGACCTGTATTATAATCATAGATCTAATCTTGGAATGTGTTCAAGATCTATGTTAAAACTAGCATTCAATGTTGAAGAGGGAGTGTGAGAATTGTCAACATTTCCTAGCTAGTTTGAGGCCTAAATTGGCAAATTTTGTACATAGTTTTGGGTCGAACATTTCACACATATGAAAGAGACCTAGATACTTTTATTTTAGTATATATTTCATGTTGAAGAAGTCCCAAACTTCAGGACCTTTAAAATGACACCAAAATCATGTTATTTGGACATATAGGCCAAAAATGGCTATTTTAGGCTACTGGTGTCTTAAAATTGGGTCCTAAGTTCTAGAGAGAGGAAAGAGATAATCTCTCTCACCTATATTAGGCTGAAATTTATGGAGAATAGGTTGGAGAAACTTATTGTATTGTTGAGAGAGATCAATAGATCATTGTCACAGTTCTTCCTCCATTGAGAGCATTGCTTTGTGTTTTGTCTTCAAGCTTTTGTGTTTGATCTTAAGAGGTTTCCAGAAGTGGTAGGCTATTGTTGTAGGGCTGGTATGCTGTTCATTTTGGCTGCCATCAGTACCTTTTATTAGCTACTTTTGTCTCTTGAATGCTTTGTCAAGTTCATGTGTATCAAAGGTAGCATTAGGATGCTTTGCCATTTCTAGCTTTTGTAGCTTGTTGTGCAAAGATCTTAGCCAAGTATTTTGGGAGTTTGGATTCATTCAAGATCCACTTTTTTCACACAAGATTGCTTAACAGCTGATTAACTGCCTAATTAGACAGTTGTTATTGGAGCATGAAGACATAGACAGTCTGTACATGGAATATTATGTATTTCTGCAGAGTGTCGCCTCTGTGTAACATCCCGTGTAAATCTGCAGTGTCGCCTATGTAGTATCCCGTGTAAAACTGCAGTGTCGAGTTTTTTGCCTTTTTGTCGTCTGTTAGAAACTGCGAGGAAAAATGTAGTGTCGCATTTTTTGCCTCTTTTCGCCTATCAGAAATTGCATGTAAAAATGTAGTGTCGCTTTTTGCCCTAATTGTCGCCTGTCAAAAACTGCATGTAAAAATGCAGTGTCGCATTTTTCGCAAAAAGTGTCACTTTCTTGTAAGTGCCTAAATGGCCCGAAAACAACTTAGATAAGTGTCGCTAACACTTAGTTCCTCAGGAAGGTAAAAATTAGCGACAATGTTGAGTGTTAGATTTTTCCCTGTGAAAAAACCTGAGTAAAAATATAGACTGTAGCGACAATTAGTTCAAATATGCAGACTGTTAAAAAACAGTTCATTTTCTACAGGGTGCATTTGAGAGAGTAAAAAATCAGAGAAAGGAGAAGGTCTGTTGGGATGAGTAGGAGTTAGATTAAATACCAACACTCCCCCTTAAGGTAATTTCTACGAATCTGAATTGCAATGAGATTTATCATATTTACTAAGGTAGAATGTTTATTTCTAGACAATGGCTTTGTCAAAATATCAGCCAACATATTGTTTGTATGACAGTACTCAGTACAACTTTCTCTCTAAGAAAATGGAACTGAACTTCTATGTGTTTAGTTCTACCATGAGTACGTGGGTTCAGAGATAGAGTTATGCAGCTCTGATTGTCGCACTGGAGTATTGTTGGACCGATCTATGGGAATTGCAGATCTTGCAGCAGCCTCCTCAGCCAGATCTTCTGCAGCAGCTATAGCCAATAAGGTATGAATAGACTGATGTTTTACCACTGAACTGAAGGTCTCAGTGTAGTCTATCCTATATACTTGTTCAAATTCTTTAACAACTAGTCTAGCTTTCCATTTGGATATTGATTCATTTGGTTTAAGCTTCAGCTTGAAGATCCACTTGGAGTCAATTTGTTTTACACCTGTAGGAGGATTGACAAGACTTCAGGTCTTGTTCTTCATTAAAGACTGATACTAAGCATTCATGGTAGCTTTCCATTTGTCTACATCGGGCATTGACAGTGCTTCTACAACAGTGGCAGGTTCATCATGACTGATAAATACTTGAGGGGTGAAACGATTAGGTTGTTGTCGTTGTCTTGTAGACCTTCTAACTGTAGGTGCTTTAGTGGATGATTCTCTTTGGTGAATGACTGGGATCATAGCATCTTGTGGTTGAACAATCGTGGGTCTAGGATCATCGACAGTAAGTGGATCCGTAGGGATGAACTCCGTTGTTTGAACAGTCATAGTCGTTGCCTATCGATGGAGGATGGAGCTGCTATGGCATGCTCTTGCATTGGCTGCCTTTGCTTGAAATCGTGATACTTGTCTTCAAGAAAGACAACGTCGCGACTGTTGGCCCGTAACAACATCGTATAGAGATTGTCAGAGTCCAAAAGACGTTAAAAGAAAATGAACAACTTAAAAAAATTAATAAATCATTACAGAAGATAACAATCAATATCAAATCAGAACTAGAGCAAATGCAATCAATCTTACAATCTATTCGTATTGAAAACTTACAATTATTGAAGGATGTGGAATTGGCAAAGAAGAAGGCTGAAAGTAAGAAGCGAAAGTGACAAAGTTGCAAGGATATTCAAATGCTTTCAAAAGAAGGTTATCGAAATAGAAAGATCCGTGCATTCAAGTAAGCATATTCTGATTTTTGTAGGTTTTTCATTGACATTTGGATTTAATTTCAGCTATGGTGATATTATGTTAACTATCTGTTTTTTTTTGTGCAAATCTACATTAGTAGCTCCTCGGAATATTAAAGACAATGGTTCGCTAGGAATGTCATTGGGCACAATTTTGAAAAGCAAATCCACTGAGCGTATCATGATGAAGAATAGGAGTTCAAATGTAAAGTGTAAAATAACAGAGTCTTTGATGGTGGACATTCAAAAAAATTTAGATAAGACTATAGTTCAGGGTGCTTGTGATTTGCAGGTATTAGCAAGGAAGCATATGCAACAATATTTAAACTAATTAGAGAAGCTTTTAAGTAAGTTCAAATTAGAAAAGTCCCAATCCCTAGGACATATCACTTGAAGAAAGAGAGAGATACATTAAACATAGGTATGCATAAAATTACCGAAACTCCATTTCATGTTGAGGAGGTGTATGAAACTGATGGAAGATCGATATTCTATAATTCATCAAACAACTTATTTGTTGATCTGAATTACTTGTCGAGATACATCATTACATTCTATGAAATAACCTATGCAAAGGTGAATGGCAAAATAATCATAGTACTTAAGTTAGATGAGTCAGAAATTGTGAAAGGGCAGAAGATGGAGAGGGTTGTATAACTCTCATGAATGGTTCTCTATCACAAACAGAGGACCAAGAAGATTTCAGATTCAGTGTCTAGTCAAAAAATGATATATGGTGGTTGGTTGCATTTCAGGTAACTAGCCTCATTATTACATTACATTCATTGAATAGTATTAATTCATTGTAGACTAAGTCTGATTAAATCTTTGGATAGGTGCTGAAGGAGGATCATGATATATTATCATGGATATTCTCTGTGAAAAGTACAGTACTAAGGACCATAAATGGATCTTTGAATGATCCACAAGGTTGATTGTGTGCTTGTTAAACAATCTATCAGAAACTAGTCATCAGAAAACAAGATCTAGTTTAGCAACTTGATACAAAAAAGTAGAGACAATCAGAGCGTTGATCAAAAACTATAATCCAACTCCACACATCTGGAAATGAGGCTGTAGTACGGCCTGTAGACAGTGTTTAGAATCTTCTCACTATGGAGAATGAGAATACATAGTAAAACACACTTCCTTTGCTAAGTTAGGTGAAAATCCAGCATGTAATAAGGAAGTAGACTCCACTTTCTTGCCCTAATGTGAAAACCCTAGCCTAGATCCAAGAGTCATGCTTAGTAGGTGCATGGTAGGTACAAATCTCATAAATCATGGTCTAGTTCCTACAAAGTAGGAATCACTACCAAATGGACACAACCACTCCTCTTGACTCGTGGTAACCTACTTTATGTGTGAATGTACAAGTGGCACTTTGGCCATTCAAGTAACCAACAAATAATACAATATTCTACATGGCTAGATTTGCCAATTTAGGCAATTTTTCACATTCTCAAGGACATCTTATCCTAGGATCATCAAAGACCATATGGATGGAGGACTTCTCAATGTTCCAGGAGTTGGAGACTTCAATGTTGAATGGCACTTAGCAGGTGATTTGAAAACATTGAAATGTATGTATAATGTCTCTCACGGTGCTACATCAAAACACCCTTGTTTGTACTGCATGAAAATGGCAAAAGATGTTACTAGGAGTACAGGAACTACTAGAGAATATGCAAATCCAAACTAGAAGCTGTGCTGCCTATCCCCTTGAAAAATGTGCATGTTTGCACTCTTCATGCAAAAGTTAGATTAATAGAAAAGATCATTTATCTTCATATAGTTTTTGCTTGGAATACTAAGCCAACATCATTATCAAAGGAAGCTATCTCTCGATTAGAAGATGTTTTATCAAAAGCAAGACTTCATAAGGGACATGCCAAAATTCAAAAAGATGAAAAGCTTTCAGGAAAGAATGGAAACATGCCAACTAAGCCAAGCATAGGAGGAGCAAAAGCACGTCATTTCCTATCAAATCATACTGGTAAGGCTTCTAATATTCAACACTCAATCTGGACAGATATTATTGCTGCCACTCAGGACTTCGAGAAAGACGGCAAAACCAGAGTACTAAAAGTTGATGTATGGAAGAAGCTTGATAGTATGATTGCTATTTTAAGAAAAGATAAATACTCTGATATTGATAAGAAAGCTGTCAAAAGGACTTGTGTCGAGCTTGTTAATGCAGTATCAAAAGCATGGAGAGAAGATCACATCACTGATTACATGGTTAGTATACATTCTTCAAGATGCTTTCAATTTTTCATATATATTTAGATCCAAACATAAGACTAACATTATGATTTTGACATATGCAGCACATACTAAGAGATCATATAGCATTTTTTGCAAACACATATGGAAGCTTGAGTCATCAGAAGGGATGGAGAAGTCACATTGGCAAGCACGAGCAACATTTCATCGAAATACACAACATGGAGGAACCAATGAAAAGTGAAACTACATTTGTCAATTGTTTCAGTGGTTCTACCGCAAAGCTCAGATTCAACATATAACAAAGTCCACACAATACAACAAGTTTTGAAAAGCATGCAAGTCCATATAGGAAGAGAAAATTAGATGATTAATGAGTAGAAGATCATCATTGTCATCAAATTATGACATGTTCAGAATTGCTTGCAAATTCATTGAACAAGAGAGGAGAAATACTCAATATAAATGTATTGATTGTATTATAACAAAATACAAAGTGTCCACTATTCATCATCAGCTTGTGTGTCAGATTCTATGGCAATATTGTCATGAAAAAATTCTCTGCTAGAGTATGCATCTAAGAGATGTGCATTATCCTTATTTCCACTAAGTTCAATATAAATGGAATACAATGAATAATGGGAGCTCCTTAAAGGAGCATTCCCATCAGTAAAACCTAGAATGTTCAAAACAAAAGGTCTTTTGACAAAAATGATCTGATTTGTCTTAACAAATTTATGTCCTCCTAAATAAAATGATAAAGCTTTACTCTCCCCAACTGGGCTCAGCTTGGAATGAGCAATACAGATCTCATTCTTCAGGAAATGCCTAAGATAGTGGCAAGTCCACTATCCCTCTGGAACGAGGATGCATGTTGTCTGAAACCACCTCGTCTCGCAGCAAAATCATCAATTATGAGAGCATCCTACAATAAGAAATATGTTAGAAAAAACACATTCAGTGGTTAAAAACATTCTAATGCAAGGAAGTTCAAACACTTACACATTCTTCATCATCAGCAACAACCAGATCAGGATGATCAGTATAATGACCACCTACTGAAGTGGAATGATTAGTGAAATGCATTAATGATGGACGAGGGAAGCCCATCTGGGATTGAAATGCCGTGAATTCTTCATCGGATGGTCTGCCTCGCCCATCCTCAGCAGTATTTGATAAAGTCTTAGTCAGGCATTCTTCACCGGTCATAAGTCCCTCCTCATCATCAAATTCAATTCCAGCAACAAGGTCATCTGTTTCAAAATCTACAAAGTTGGAGAATTTGAAAATTGTGCCGGATAATAAACATAGAACCTCATCTTCGCGATAGTCAAAGAACTGACATAAATCAGTTGTAGTAAAATATACATCATCATTTATATAATATACAAGCAAACTGAAAAGACATTTAGACTGCTCTATAGGGATTGATTCATCAACAGATGCCAATAAAAGCACACAATCAACCTTGTGGATCATTCAAAAATCCATGTAGGATCCTTAGTACTGTACTTTCAACATGATATCAGATCCAAGTACAAGGCTATTGATCAGTGTTTAAAACTAATCCAGTTTTAGTAGGTTTTTGGTGGAAAAAGCTTGTATTGGAAGGGTGAGCTAGTATCTTGGAATTGGTAAGGGGATTTGATCCCAAACTTCTTGTGGATCAAAATCTGTATTGTTCACATGTGTAGGCAACTCTAAACCAGCATTTAAATCCCTATATTCATCGGATCACTACAAGTTCATCTGGTGTCAGTTTGATGCAATTTTTGGTGCAAATCCTAGGATAAGCTACCAAGATCACTTGCCATTGATTAGTTTTGGATTTGATTCATGATAACTAATTAATCCTGGCTGATTTCAGACTTTTTTAAAGTGGAAAATAGGTCTTGAAAGTACATCAAAGTGATAGAGAGAGAGAGAGAAAGAGTCATTCTATTGTCCAAAAATAGCCAAGATTGGCAAGATTTGCTTGAAAGTAGTTTTCATTTCATCTTATCTTCATTCTAGCTTTGTGAGGGAGTGATAGAACTGTGATTACAAGTCCATCTATTGGATTAGAAATAAAATTTGAGTGAAACACTGCAAGTAAGAAACCTTTGTGAGTTTCAAGTTCAACCAAATCTATATCTTGTGTGTAGAATTTCACTAGTAAGATGGGATCAGTGGGAGCCTACCTTCTAGAAGCTAGTGAGAGGTTAAATTCTACCAATTATGCTTTTTGAAAAGTGAGGATGGAGTCACTCATGGTGCTCCAAAATCTTTATGAGTTTCTAATTGATGATAAAGATGAACCTCTAGGTGCATAGGAAATTAGTGAGATACAAGAGGCAGTCTAGGCTTGCACTTCACTATATTAAGATGAATGTAAGCAATGATCTTTTGAGGGAAGTATCATCATGTAAAAGTGCTATAGATTCTTGGGAATCTATAAAATTAATCTATGAGTCAGCTTAGGAATCAGATTCTACAAAGCATGAAGAGGAGTGATGAGAGTGCAGAGAATTATGTGCTCAAAATCAAGTCTCTCAATAGGGAGTTAGCTTCCATTTGAGAGAAGATTCAACATCATGAGCTTGTCCAAATTGTCCTTAATGGTCTAGGGAGTGACTTTTAAATTTTGGTCCAAAGCTTTGCAATCCAAGACACTTTTCCCACTATAGAAAAGCTTCATAGTGTATTAGTGCTGAAGAGTGTAGGATGATGCATGCCATTACAAGAATGAATGCTATTTCTCTGTAGGATGGTGATGAGAAAGCTAATTTCTCTTTCAAAGGCAAGAAGAAGACCAATGGCAAGAAGAAGCACTTCAAGGAGACCAAGGAGGAGGAGGAGGATGAAGAAATGTAGTTGATTGCAAATTGTTGTTCAAAATCAAGTACAAGGCAGATGGAAGTATCGACCGAAGAAAGGCTCAACTTGTCGCCAGAGGATTCTCTCAGGTTCAAAACGTCAAGTACACTAAATCTTTCAGTCCAGTAGTTAAGCATAATTCTATTCGACTTCTATTCGACTTCTATTGTCATTTGTTGCTGCTGCAGATTTGGAAATACATCAAATGGATGTACAGACAACATATCTTAATGGAGTGTCGAAGAGGACATTTACATGGTGCAACCTGAAGGTTATAAAATCGAAGGTAAACATAGTCATGTGTGCAAACTCCATAAGGCACTTTATAGCTTGAAGCAATCTGTTCGAGCATGGTTTCAAAGGATCAATACTTTCCTTATTGACCAAGCTCTTCATATTCGAATGTCTACTTCAAGTCGATTCAGCATTCTTTTATGATTATCACTTTGTATGTGGACGACAATTATCAGCCAATCCTAGATTTCATTCTAGGAGTAAGCACATTGAAATTAAGTATCACTATGTCAGAAGCAAAGTTCTCGACGAAGAGGTTAACTTGCAGTACTGTTGAACGCAAGATATGATGACAAATATTTTTACTAAAGCATTAAGCTTGGATGCACACAGGAAATTTTGTGCAGAACTAAGTTTAAAGGCCAAAGCATTCATGGATTCAAATTAAGGGGGAGTGTTGGATTATTCTCCTGATTATCGACTAATCGATTTTTAATCTTCATCCACTCTATTATGCAGTTCTACAATTCTCTTTGTGTTTCTACACAGTCTGCAAAAATACACGGGAAATCGCTAACAGGAACACATTCTCAGCTACTCTACTAGCGCATTCTTTTACGCCGGTACAACGCTCTTCCAACTTTTTTGTGCGCAATCCTTGTTGTGTACTTGATCATTGGAACAAAGGCTTCTGCAAGAGTTTGAAAAATAAGGACAGAGATCCCTTATAAAGAATGGCGCATAAGAGCGGAAGTATTCAAGCTGGATACCATAAGATATCTGGACAATTCTATTTTGCTGACCGATGTGTGCAACGAACTAATGGATCGTATACGCATTAGAGGAGGATCTTGTTTCTTCAGAGTGAGGAATCATACCTTGGAGCTAACAAAGGAAATGTACACGGTTTGATTTAAATTGCCTTTGACTGGAAGTGTACGTAAAAATTAAAAAAATTTTACTGATACTCAAAAGTTGGCCTACTGGTTTGATTTATCCCATGGTGAATCAATAGTTTACCAGAATACAAAGGAATACAAGCTTACCTACTTTAAAGATTTCAGTTGTGTGGCGTTTATAAAGTGGTTAGTGATATGGTATATGGCATAGATAAGAACCCCACTATTTCACTAGTTACAAATCTCTGAAGGTGTTGAAATAAATTTAGCAGAAGTTTCTTATCAATTATTTTTAAAAGCTATGAAGAAGCCACAGTTAGCGAGGTTGTGGCCATATTAACCGACATGGAAAAAGAATTGTTAAAGGAGGAGGTTACTAAAAACTTGGAAAGATTAAATGATGTTGGCGAAACCAGTGCCAACACCTTGGATCCAACACAGAGCAAGATACGGTTACTCCTACCACTTCACTGATTGATCATCTTTTGCAAGAACCAGAGAAAGAAAAAGATATGACAACAGCAATACAGCTTTTGAATGATAATAGGGTAGACAATCAAGCCGATGAAACGATGAAAACAAATGAGGCCCCGGATTTCCAAACGCCAGAGGAAGAAATCAAATCCTAAAAATGAGAAACAAGAGGATGCAGATATACATAAGCTTGACATCTCTAGTTTTGATGATTTTTTGTACTCAACTTTGAAAATTTTATTTACAACAAATCTATTCCCTCTCCCAAAATTGATTCTGGTGCTGCCCTTGGACGATATGAATTTCTCCTCAATGAATCCGATCTAGGTGCATCACCTAGAACGTTTACCAACAGTGCGTGCCTCCATCACTAGCTTTCTCAATTCCTTTGCTAAACATTCTCAAAAAGAGCTAGAATACAATTCCAAAATCCCAAAGAGAATCACCTATCTGCTGCCGATGGGTGATATTACTCCTCTTTTTTTGGATTTCAAAAGTATCTTCTTTGTAATATTCCTACTTTTTGCAAGCAAGAATGTAATGTTAAGAAAGTTATAAGCATGAATTGAATAGAAATTTTTGTAGAAAATGACCTTGAATGTGAGCTTCTAACAGTGAGTAAGAGCACCAATATTTTAATGAGATAGCCTGGCCTCACATAAATGCAGTTTTGACTATCGTGTTGTCTGGATATAAAAGAATGCTGCAGCTCAGCAGCAACAAGAGAAAAGGTTTTCACAGCTCCCACTTCTCCTCTGCAAACATATAGTTATGTCGCCCACATGGTCTCTTTGCATCTACAGATTGGTATACTCCATGCACTTACTTAGACGTAGAATTTGCATGTCACAATGAGTTTTTTATATCCAGACTTCAGTGAGAGGTTCCGTCATTTGCTGCCATACGTTGAACACTTTTGCCATACGTTCAGTAAGAGATGTTCAAAAGTGTCTTAAAGAGCTAGGAAATGCACATTTGCTTCAAGCTGCCTTTCCTCCATTTCAAGAGTTTTTTATATCTACATGTAGGAAAAAGTCAGCAGCTGGCTCTTATACTGTATATGTATACAGTCACCTGGTAATATAGTACTTCATTAAAGCCTGCATCTGGCTCTTATAAAGTACTTCATTCTACCTGTTTTTTACACACTGATGTTTTTCACATGAAAGCTTATTGCTCTTTGATTACTGCATACAATCGCTTTGTGACTACTTCCTTGAGGTTGCCTTAGTGTTTTGATGGTCTACACATAGCCATGCTGAAAGATTTGAAATATACCTAGATTCACCACAAACACTTGCTTTTATTGTAGAACAATTGATCAGATAGATCTTGATTCTACCAACAAAGCGCGCATTTTACTTGACAAAGGATGAGAAAGAAACGGACGCGAACTCGAAACTTTTCTATTCGTGACCAACTCGAAAGATTCGCGAAATAGTGTCTTGTGGAATCTCGTGGCTTTCTTGTTGAAGCTCGAAAAATTTACGAACAGAATCTTGTCACGAAATTTTCTAATTCCTGTTCAAGCCTCAGATGTCATGAAACTATCTCAAACAGTTCGCGAAATGTTCTAGCTTCCTTCTTCAAGCTCAAGAATTGTCATCTGTTGCGAACAATTCGCGAAACATGAAGCTGAGACAAAGAGACAAACTGTCGCAAAATATTCGCGAACAAAATTTATTCGAGCCTGGAAACAGAGCGTCTATTTGAATATCAACCGCCATAAATGATTAGATACCTACTGTTACAGTATTAAAAGGCCAAAAGACCTGTCCTGTAGCAATATAAATACATATGCACTACTCGTTCAAACTAACTCAATCAGAGACACAACAGCGAGATAAGACAGCAAGAAATGTATATTGATGAATCAAATTCAGAGTTATAAAAATTTATTTTTGATCAATAGTTTCTTATTGTCTAAATTGTCTTAAGTTGTCTCATACTTCCGCATATAATTTTCGCACGCATATTCAATCTCTGTGGAAGAATTTTTACTATTTTTCCTACAATGGTATCAGAGCATACGGAATTAAAGTTGATATAGTGTTATCCTTGAATCCCTCTCAGCATTCTTTATACTTCCATCAGTAAGCCGCTGTTTGGAGGTTATTCGGAATTAAAGGATGTCATCGATCACCAATATTCAAGCTAAGATCACTACAATATTGGACCCATAAGGTTCAAACTACTTGATTTGGAAATTAAAGACTTCACTCTTGTTGAAGGGCGACAGTCTATGGCAATGGGTAGAACCAATTGAGGAGAAGCCAGAAGCTACTCCTGGCAAAGAATTTCGAGAATGGAGTTTAAAAAATGACAAAGCTATAGAAATTATTGTGTCATCAGTGCATGACAATATAATGCTAGATCTTACATCAATTTCAAATGCAAAGGATTTATGGGAAGAATTGCAAACCAAGAATGAGACTCGATCTCGTAATCAGATCATGTTCTTGGAAGGCCAATCTATCTGTAGCTAAGATAGTTGATACAGGCATGCCAGTAATTTTCACAAAGAACTCTTGCAAATTGTTCGAGGAAGATTCTGATAACCTGATTGCTAAAGGCAGCAGAGAAGAAAATTTGTATCACCTGAATATTCGAACAAGAATCGAACAAGTCAATCAAACTCAGAATTCAACAGATGTATTGTGGCACAAAAGGCTATGTCATATGAACATGGAAGCCTTGTACCAAGAGAATAAAAGTCAGAGAATATTCGAACTACCTGCGAATCCTATCATAAAGGCAAGATGACTAGAACACCTTTTAGTAAGGATGTTTATAAAGCAAGTCAGATATTTGTGGACCATTCAAAGTATTGTCGTTGGGTGATGCAAAGTACTTCATTACGTTTATTGATGACTTCAGCAAGTTCGCTGTAGTATACTTTATTCATACCAAATCTGAAGCTTTCGAGAAATTCATTGAGTATACGAGTTGGGCTGAGAAGCAAACAGGCAATAAACTGAAGCAAATTCGTACATATCGTGGAGGTGAGTACATTTCCAACGAATTCAAAGCTTATTGTACTGATTGAGGTATTATGCACACAAAGACTGCATCTTACACACCTCAACACAATGGAATAGCTGAACGAAGGAATTGTACACTAATGGAAGTTGCAAGGTGTATGATGGCTCATGCGAAAGCAACAAAACAATTGTGGGTAGAAGCAGTGGCTACATCAAATTATCTTCAGAATTGTATTCTGAAATCTCGAATACTAGATAAAATTCCTCATGAGATATGGTGGAAGTCGAAGCCAAATCTTGCACATGTTCGAACATTTGGATGCGCAGTGTATATGCACATACCAGATAAGCTGAGAAAGAAACTCAATGAAAAGACAAAACAAGATTTTCTGGTAGGATTCGAGTTACATTCGTCATATTATTGTGTCTATGTACTCGAAACTGGCAAGATAAAAATTGTTCGAGATGTTAAATTTGATGAGACGAAATACATAGTAGACAATGATCTAGTCAACTATGAAATTCTCAAAAATTATTATGAGCTGCCAACGACAACAGAAGAAAAACAAGCAGAAGATTAAAGAGAGTTATCAGATTCAGAGGGAGGTCCAAATCGAGCCTCAAGAAATTTTTGCTGGCTGGATGGGATCTTTGTTCACTAACTTCTTTGATCTGGTCTTTTGGGATCTTGGAGCAGTTTGAAAACGATGGACATATTTGATATAGACATTTGATTCAACATATAGAGGTTTGAAGTCTATGGAACGTAATGCTTCGTCCTTCTTTCTATACCATTGTCTCACTGCCTCTTTGAGACCATAAATGCTTTTATTCATGTGACATCCATATTCTGGATATTCTTGGCTTACAAAACCAAGTGGTTAGTCCATGAATAAGTCTTTTTCTAATTCTGCGTGCAGGAAAGCAGTTTTCTCATCCATAATATGGATTTTCAAATCTTGAGCCACTGTATACGCAAATAACAAGCAAATTGATGTATGTCTGACTACTGGTGAGAAAGTATCAGTGTAGTCGATCCCATACTTCTGTGAAAATCCTTTAGCAACCAACCTTGCCTTGTATCTGATGTTTTCTTTATCAAGACCTATTTTGATCTTATAGATCCACTTGCACTTGACTGGTTTTTTGCCATCAGGTATAGGTGCAAGTGTCCATACATTGGTCTTGTACATGGATGACATTTCATCCTCCATTGTCCAAATCTGGCGATCTTTACCTGGTCCATCTACAGCTTCCTGGAATGTTTAAGGTTTGTCAGAGAATCCACAAAATTCGATGGCCGTATTAAAACCATCCTGACCATACCTTTCTGGTGGTTTTCGTTGTCTGTCTAATCTTCTCATTGGTGGTTTCGAGTTCGATTTACAGGTTTCGAGATCAATTCTGATTTGATCTTTTTTGTTGGATTCGAACTGGCGATTCCAGTCTGTCAAGATAAGTTGATTTCACATGTCAAAAGAGACATTTCTGAAATATTTGAGATCACTGACCTAGGAGAAGCTCAAATCTATCTAGGCTTGTAGATCGTGAGAGACTTTGAAGGTCAAGTTGTATCTTCACCAACAAAAATACACTCAAAAGATCATTGAAGACTTCAACATGCTTGAATGCAAAGGTGTGCATACTCTCATAATACTTGGAACAATACTGAGCAAGGCAGATTTCCGCAAAATTTCGAGGAAGAAGAACGAATGGCCAAAACACCCTATCGTAGGCTGATTGGATCATTTTTATATCTAGCAGACAACACTAGACCTGATATAGCGTTTGCAGTATACAGGTTGAGCCAATATAATCAGATTCCATGATCGTTACATTGGAAGTTGGCAAAGAGAGTACTACAATATCTACAGGAAACGAAAGACTATGGACTGTGTTATTCAAAGAAAGTTGGATTTCACATTGAATCATACAGTGACACAAGTTGGGCATCCATGAAGCATGATAACAAAAGTATTTTAGGAGGTTGTACTCTAGCATCTGCTGCAGCCATACTCTGGATTAGCAAGAAGCAAACGTTTGTAGCTCAATTTTCATGTGAAGCGGAATATGTAAAAGCAGATGGCAAACGAGCTGATCTAGATTAAACAGATATTGGAAGGATTTGATGAATCTAGTTTTGAGCCTTATGTCTTGTTAATGGATAACACTTCAGCAATCTATTTTATGAAAGACCCTGTATTTCACTCGAAAACGAAACACAGCCATTAAGTATTATGTGATTCAAGACTTAGTCGAGAAGAAGATACTGAAGACAGTCTTCATACCCACAGGAAATGACAGCTGATATCTTTACAAAGCCACTAAGTAAAGCCTTGTTCGAGAAGCAGCGAAGAAGGTTGGGGTTAATCCAACTACCACTTTGAGAGGGAGCTGTAGAACAATTAATCAGATAGATCTTGATCTCCCAGCAAAGCGCGCAATTTATTTGACAAAGGATGAGAAAGAAACAGACGCGAACTCGAGACTTTTCTATTCGTGACCAACTCGAAAGATTCGCAAAACAATGTCTTGTGGAAGCTCGTGGCTTTCTTGTTGAAGCTTGAAAAATTTACAAACAGAATCTTGTCAATTTTCTGATTCTTCTTCAAGCCTCAGATATCACGAAACTATCTTGAACAGTTCGCGAAATATTCTAGCTTCCTTCTTCAAGCTCAAGAATTGTCATTTGTCGCGAACAATTCGCGAAACATGAAGTTCAGACAAAGAGACAGACTGTCGCGAAATATTCGCGAACAGAATTTATTCGAGCCTGGAAACAGAGCGTCTATTTGAATATCAACTGTCATAAACGGTTAGATTTCTACTGTTACAGTATTAAAAGGCCAAAAAACCTGTCCTGTAGCAATATTAATACATATGCACTACTCGTTCAAACTAACTCAATCAGAGACACAACAACGATACAAGACAGCAAGAATGTACTATTGATGAATCAGATTCAGAGTTATAAAAATTCGTTTTTGATCAATAGTTTCTTATTGTCTAAATTGTCTTAAGTTGTCTCATACTTCCGCATATAGTCTAATACTTCTACATATAATTTTCGCACACATATTCAATCAGATTAAATATTGTTCTATTAGTATATAGATCAGATAAAATCGCGATTGAAGACATTGATATTAGTTTGATTTATTCGAACTTGCATCATGTTCTCTGTGGAAGAATAATTACTATGTTTCCTACACTTATCAGGCTAATTTTTCCAAGCTTTGAATGGTTAGTGCTCCTAAACCGCTACACCTATTCACAAATCGCTTTGTAGACTAATTCTTGACATCATGTAGATACTCTTGAGGGTTTATATCAGATTTGATCAAGGAGTGAGTGATTAATACTCACTCAAGTTCTGATACCTCAAAATGTTCAAAAACCATCAAAGCACCTACTTTTTCCAATTGCATTTGATCATGCAAATCAGCTTCTGCTATCACTAAGCTCTTAGTGGACTTTTTGTATGCACTCATCGATGTCCTCAAGCTTCCAAAAATAACAGCAATGGTTTTGCCTACTATTTTCTCCACTTTGCCTTTTGAGGGAAACCAATCTTCCACACCTCAAAAGAACCTCGGCTCTGATACCGGATAAAGGTCACAGTACAGTGGTTATCACTTTCCATAACCATTTTCCCAGATCAATCACCTTCAACCACAAAGCACAACATGCACTCACACAAGCACACGCCATAAAATGGTTTCAAAAGAATGAGGAGAATCGTGTAGATTTGAATATCTACAGACTGAGGTGCATTATATAACGTATCCAAGACAAAATGGTTTCAGAAGAATGAGGAGAATCATGTAGATTTGAATATCTATAGACCGAGGCACATTATAGAATGTTTCCAAGACAAAATCGTTTCAGAAGAATGAGGAGAATTGTGTAGATTTGAATATCTACAAATTGAGGCGTATTATAGAATGTATCCAAGACAAAATGGTTTCAGAAGAATCATATAGTTTTGGATATCTACATGGGTGATAACGAGCCTACGAGGCTCACACGACGCATGCCAAAGGTAATACTTGGTTATTTTATCATCAAGTCAAAGAAAATTTATTGGAAATGTTTTGTATGTGTATGGGTTAAAAAGAAATCTATGTTTGGTTGGCAGAATAGTTGATTAGTGCTTGTGGTTGAATCGAATAGTTGATTAGTGCTTGTGGTTGAATCTGAGAGTCAAGGAGGCATCATCAAAATAAGGACCAGGTTGTTGCTCAAGGGGCAAAGGTAAGAAGCTTTGAGTCACTACGATACCGATGACTCAAGATTCTACAACCTATAGGACAAGTTATGGAGAGTTATTTATTTGCACCCACTTTTGTATCTGCATCGGCTTCAGGTTCAGATTCAAGTTCTTCTTTATCACTTTCAAAATCAAAATCAAGAGATTAAAATTAATGATACAAGGATGACTATCAAGGTGAAGTGATTCAAATGGAATATCCAAGCAAAGAATATCATAGCTCAATTTTTATTAGTTGCATGTCAAATTTACATGAGTAGAAATCTGAATAAAACTAATTGACTATTATTATGGCATGTAGCTTTCCTACCTACAAATTCAAGGAATGCATGGACTAGTATACTTAATCCCTTGCTTTTAATTTGTTAGTTTTAAGTATTCTTAGATTGAGTTCTTACTACCCAATTCTGGAATGATGAGAATTTCTTCAAAAACAATTTTTAGGTTTGTAAGGCTCGGCAATTCATTTTCAGATGTATTGCTATATATATAGGTTGAAGAAGTTTTTCTTGAAGCCCCCTAGTATGCATCTAAACTAATTGAGCTTGACAAATACTGATCTGAAGTGTTTACTCTCAAGCCATTAATAATCAACAAGATGTCAAAAGACTTCACAATGAGAAGAGGAAAGTAGGCAATAAGACCAACTTCTCGTGTGACCTCTTGCTCTCTTGCTCACTTACGATATTGTTAATACATTTGATTCATAGATGAATTAGGGAAATCTCAGAAGTTTACTAAAGGTATGCTTGATCCTCACTCCCGTGCGCAACTTTCTAGTAGGCACCAGCCATCAATTTATGATTGATGTACAGAAAAATGAATAGCCATTAAAAAAGCTCACTAGGTCAAGGGACCATATATTTGCAAGAAGGCCACTATGTTGACTTGAAAATCAGCCTGGTTGAATCTAGTGGAAAGGCACATACTTCATAGTAATTTCTATCATGATCATGAAGATCATCTGTTTTGACAGCCCTTTTGAAAACATTAATAATTTCCAGATTTATAACTTTCTAATAAATGAAATTATGGCTTTGGATATCGCAATAGGTCATCTCGCTACGGTCTCGTCACAATTTTAAGAAGGAAACTTGCAAAATCTGCTTCTATGGTCAGATACAGAGAAGCTACCTCATGTAAAGGATTTTTGCATAAATTTCTTTGCCTACCAAAATTCTTGCAAAGTATAACACTCTGCAAGAGTAAACGTTTTAACACCAAGTAAATCCTTTAGTACAATTGAGAATCTTGTTACCATCTATCCAATTTGAACATACTGGGCCCGTTGCTTTGAACAAGATGGACAAGAAGGTTCAATGTACTTTTCTTCACGCTGCAAATTTTAAAATAAGGGGCAAAAGGTCATCATGACCAAATGCAGCTTTCTAAAATTTTGAGTTTTAGTGCATCAACTTACATTAATTACTTTCAAGGACGCTGGATTGCATCAACTGATCCACACTAACCTTGCCGTTGTGAAGTTACAGCATTTCAAATACCTGATATACTGCATCATTAGACAAGGTGAGTTCAAGCATTTGTATTAGTCTAGGCCCACTGCATGCATCTAGGACAAGGTGGCTCCATTAAGCGAGCCATACTAGGGTAAGTAGAATGGCCTCCAAACATGAGGTCATAAGTTCAATACTGAATATCACCTCCACCCCCACTTCGAAAAGGCATAAAAAATGAGGCATGAAGCCGAAGAATCATATACTCTCTTTGCAGCCTCCTAACTGTACTTCAAAAAATTGCTCCACCTCAAAAATAGGTTTTGCTAGAAAACAACCACACCCTCTTATTGCTAAATAATTCATTACCAAATTTGCCCAAAAAACAAAATTTTCAAATGACAATATCTGAATTCATATAATTAAAAAGCAGAAGTGTCCAGATTTTGAAAATTTTACTAGGAATTTGTTCAAATCTAAAAAATATTTACATTTAAAAGCGTCAAAATTACAGGATTGCCAGCAACTCAGCTCTAGCTTGATAAGCTTATTCTAAAAGACTAAGCATTAAGGGAAATTTGATCGACAATCATGCACTGCTTTGAGAAGGTCTTTCTTCGGCCACTTCCACCACTAATTGAGACTTTGTATGATTGCACTCCAAAGGGTTTAGCTCAGTTGGTGGCTTGGTATCCAAAGTTCCATTGCTCCCAAGCTCGAGCCCCTCTTGGAAGCCAAGATGCACTAATTGAGAGTCTGCGTGATTGCACTCCACAGGAGATCGAAGCAGTGTAGCTCCCAATCCAGGCAGGCCCACAACGTAGGTATTCAGGAGGCCCACAACAGAGCCCTGAGAGAGAGAGAGAGAGAGAGAGAGAGAGAGAGAGAGAGAGAGAGAGAGAGAGAGAGAGAGAGAGAGAGAGAGAGACTCACATGAGTGTGGAGCTTTACATAGGTAGATAGTCAGCGAATGTCTATGCATGTCACCAAGGTGGTTGAACTTAACTACACAAAATTTCTGATTTTGACTTCGCCAAACCAATACAAATGTGAGTTAGATTATGTCCATCATTTGACAGTTAGATACTTTACAGTTAGAATGCCCAACTTTGAGGAAATGATTTCTCGTCGCTCAACCACTCAAATAAAAATTCATAAACATGTGCCCAGAAATGTAAGAGGGTGCAGTACTTGGAATTGAAAACGTGTTTGAAACAGCACTGCATTTCAAAGTTGTAAAGCTGCTGCCAAAAATAAAGTAACAGCAATCCACTTATAAAAACAAGGAGTTATTGTGCTACTAGATCTAAATCGACTCATGTGATGCGCTTTGAATCAAACATTCATTTACTGTTTTGACTGTTTCTGAAATTACAACTCTTGGCAAGTCATTCCATAAACTGGAAACTGTTGTCAAAAGAAGCCAAGATGCAAGATTATGAAAGCAGAAGGGAGCCAAGTGCCAAAATACAACTTCAGATGAACGATGATCTGCAAATAATGCAGATATAAATTTTGCATGCTTTGTATGTTTACATCAGCTGCTGGACAAACTCAACTATCAACACCATTACTTGTCGCCTGAATCTGAACTGCCTATTATATAGTCAAGGATAAACTGAACAAAAAGGATCTTCAAAAGCGAACCTCTCAATAGAATTTATCCACTGATTTACAGACGGAGATGCAGCTCCTTGGTCCCCATGAAGATTTATTCACCTATGTCAAAATAATGTTAAAGTGTAGCTGGAACGAAATAAATAACAGGAATTTAGAACCTTTGTTCTAAATGACTTGTGAATGATAGGCTGGCTAGCCACTTCCAGCTTCACCAAAATCGTTGGAACTAAATTGAGTAGTTGAATGGTGATATCTCGAATGGATTCACTTTGCAAGTAAAATGATGTGTGCTCCTGATCTCAGGTTTTGACGAGTACATGCCTCTGAAACAATCTAATTAGAGACTCATATGTAGTCACATCTTCCTCCATCAGCAAAGGATGCTGCAAAATGCTTTCAATTTTGCTGTCCACGTTCAATATCGGTCTTGAGGAAGCAGTAGATGCCAGAGGCGCTAAATTTAAAGGCGACACGCGTTATGCTGCTCCTTAAGAATCAACTATTCTTAGGCAACGATCGATGGTTTTACCATCTATCAAATGATGGTTCCACAACTTGATCATAAATAGCATTAAGCACCTGTTTTCCAGCAGAAACAGACACCAAAGAGAAGCTTTCAAAACTGAGGGATCAGAGTTTCTTACTTTTCAATGAAGCATCCATGATGAGCTTGCATTACTGGTCTTCAAAGTGTGACCCAAAATATAAACACTATAATGGATCTCACCTGCGCATGGTAGGATTTTTCTGAAAATTCTGAGCATGTAAGTTTGAAAATGCTTCACATGCCCATGCACAATGACCATCAGCAAGGACCCTGCAATGTTTCCGGAAAAAATTGAATATTTTGCCCTACAAAATAAGAGAACTATGGATTGCCATCTAGATATTCCTGTAAGCCATCAAGGTTTTATTATGTGAGTCCTTGAAAAATTCGTCTTAGATCCACAAAGTGAAGCTTGTATTCTTCTCTTGTGTTAACCCCAAGGCTTCTCTTCATTCATAAATTTGGGAACAGACTCTTACTTTTCTTTTCTAACACAAATCCATAACCAACCAAAAAACTGTGAGAAGTATTAAGTGTACAATCCTAAGACCTGCTGCCGTTTACATGGAGAGTGGAGAAGGAGAAATGCATGGACAAGGTTGTTGAACCATTGAGGTCATGACTGCAATCCTAGATTCGATAGATGAGCACACAATAGTCTGTATTTTGAAGAAGCAAATGCATGCACGCAGACATATGACATGCAATCCCAAATAGTGCTAACCGGCACTGTAAGGCCAGAAAGAGCTCAACTGTACCATTTATATCAAATTCTCCTTTTTGGATTACTCACCGTTGCTTACGGACAAAGGAATTCCACATATGCATTACTTCCTTTTCATGTTTAGTGACATCTACAAAATCGTCCAGCATCTGCATGCAGAAACAGCAGAAGTTCTAAGATCATTCCTTTACATTGATTGCTGTCTTGTTGAATTGTACTGATTTTATTGACAGGTGCTATACGACATTCAAAGAAACTAATTCAAGATGTACATTAGAAAAACAGGTACACCATTGCTATATGGCATTTAAAGGGCTTGGCAGCATGCACTTACCCTACGATCTTCAAAATCTGCAACGAAGTCATCAATTTCATCTTCGCTGTCTTTATCTGATAACAGCTGTTCCAGTGCCATCGGCTGCAGACCACACTCAAGATGACAACAAATACATACACGTGATCCTAATAAATCAAAGCCTAGTTTCTACAGGCTTAGTAGACCACATGAACTCAGGTCAGAAAGTATCTAACTATATAAGAAAAGGATGCGTGTGCTTTTCTACCCATGAAAGATCTCCACAAATTGGTGACACCCTCATATATGCTCAACCAGAATTGGACGATTTCCAGATTTTAATTCTTGTAAATCGAAAACAGAATACTATTTGAACGGTCTAATTAAAATGGACAGCAAAAGGAATTAAAAAACATTGATACCGATTCAATAAGCCAGTAAGAATTCATAAGTATCATCCTTTTTTGCCCGACTGATTGATATGCATGGAGATTGATATGCAACTTGAGATTCAAAAAGGCAAATATAACCAGTTTTCAAACCTTTCTCCATGTGGCCCTTTCAGAAACTTGGTGGTTTCATTAATGATTTAAGACAAACTATCAAGGTCAATATACACCATCAAGTACTTCTCAAACTGCAAATAACTGAAAGACAACATATATTAAAGTGAAACCCACAAGAGACCTCCACAGAATTTCAAGTTGCAAACAGATCTAAGCAATTAATACTCAACCCCAAAAAAGTAAAACAAGAAATACAGGATTAATCAGAACAAAATGAGGAGCATAATTGCCAGTGATGCAGAATATGAAGAATATCCTAATTTATCTAAGAAAGCTTAGTATACTTACACAACACTTGGCAAAAAAAATTCCGGGACGAGTAGAATAGCGGAGTGCGGTACTTGAGATTCATAACTAAAAAACACTGAGAGGCTAACTATGTAAATGTTGCAACTTGGTCCACCTATTTAACTTTACTACAAATGTAAATGACTGAATCATCTCTTTGCCATTAGCTAATAAAAGTGAAGTTTAAATAGATAGAAAAGCTACCAACCTGATAGATTTTAGCGGGAAAGAAAAAATTGGGCAATTAAGACGGATGATAAAATTTGCAACGCTAAATTCACCGCCTTGGAAAACTCATATAGATCAGCCTTAAAACTACCAGAGGATAACCTGGGCAGTGTGTGAATGGAAGAACTGACGTTTTGTTAGCTGAGCTCGGCTGCACCACGTCCATGATCGACAGATCACATATTAGTACATGGTACAGGTGAAGAAAGCACAAATGATGAGACTCGAGTTGAGGAAATGAACACATCTTCCCTACCTTCTGGCTTCTGCTCGTTGACTTGATACTTTCCGACCTTTCTCCAGCTGCGGTACAGGCATGGGTACTGATGCAACCACAGCTGATAACGCACATTCCTCGCTTGAGACAGCAGCAACAGCACTTGCACACAATCCGTTAGTACTCAGACTTGGAAGGCCATTGACAGAACTAGATATATGCTCTTGATCAGGTAGCAAAGTATCAGAGCGTAGTTTTTTCTGTGGAGGAAATGGATGATCCATATCCCCAAATGCTATAGGATTAGCATTCTGGTCATTTTCAACCCTTGTCTTCATGTCTTCTCCTGGTTGAAGCACCTCCCAGACCTTTGTTGATTTCTGTTCCTCACTTGTTTCATGAAGTTTCATCTCCTGAGAGTCCAGATTAGAAGCTGTCCGAGCACATGGCCTACCCATATCAGTTGCAACTAAATCACCATTTTGCAGTAACTGTTGCTTACGATTTTTGTCACGAATGCTTACACCAGTAGCACTGGAATGAAGTTGTCCCACATTTTTCAGCTCAGAGTTGGAATCTTCTTGGCATTCATGAAATCCTCTGCTGTCCATAGAATTCAATCCATGAGTTTGGCAAGTTTTAGCGAGAACTTCCCCTTGATATCCTGGCAACTGAGAAGTAGAAACCTCTTGGTCAATGGGTTCCTTTGCAGTGTCCACTGGGGTTCTACGACTGGCACCACACCTTGATCTGCCTCCAGAAGTAGAAGAAATATGCTTAAGTTATCAAGTTCAATGAAATCCCGCTAAAGCTAGATTTGACAATAAACCAACTTTCACAAATTGTGGCTGAAGCTTCATACTTACTTGTAAATAAAATTTTTTATTCTTGTATCATTAAGACCATCCACGTCTGAATCATCTCCCTGATCCCCCTGCATTTTCATTTGGGATCGGCAACTATTACCAGAATCTAATTGAAAGACTTGCTTAAAATTCACATTACGAATTCTATCCAAGCATAGAGTAAAAGTAACTAGCTTAATAGTTTGCTTCAACAGGAAAAAATAAGCGAACTTTCGTTGCATAGGTCTCAAGAAGAAGAGGATCTGCTGTGCTTCTTATATTAATGAGCTTTTTGCTTATAATCATTGGACAGGCATTGGCTTATCATCAATCAGAGAACACTTTGTAGGGGTAAATAAACATTGTCAAACAAACCAACAGGTATCTACTACTATGCTATAAGGAACTATCTACTGTATTTTTACACAACACTAAAAAGCATGGAGTGCTTAGAGAACCGATCTTGCTCATTTCAAGGACCTACAAATATGCCTTGATAGGCTTCTTTGACCAGTTTACACACCTTGACAGCCTTCCCAATAACACATTGCACACCATAGAATACAAGCAAAAAAAAACACTAAATTTGTAAATCAAACAATTTAGAGCAATTATGTCCACTACTAATCTCGTCTAAAAACTAGCCTTTGATCAATTACCTACTCTAACGAGGCTCAAGTCCTCAGATCAACCTGATTAGGGATAACTGCCACATACCCAGTTCTAGGGGTCTAATGAATAACTTTCAATGATACATGTCCTAAGAAATGTCAATGATAGATGTTGAGTTCAAATTAACCAGACTTAGACTGAAAGGACCAAACTATTTAGCCTATAACTCTCCTTCAAAAAGACTATTGTCTTCACTGTTGCTACAAAGAAAGTGTTCAAACTTCATAATGAACGTGATGCAGTCAAAATGAAGATGAGCACCCAAAAAATTGATAAACTCATGCCTCAAATAAATAGCTAATGCTGCAAAATGAAGACAGTTGATTAAAGCATCCTTGAGTTCAGGAGTTCTACTTCAATCTGCCGCACAAATGAGGACATACAAGAGAAGAAATAAATAAAAATAGTCCCAAAAAATGCAAATCTATCTGTTGACTCATAAATGGATCACACTGATATGGATCAAAAATACAAATAAAGGTACTCATTTGAGTACCTTTATTTGCCACAACACTTTTGCCACTCATAATTTTCTTGAGTGCATCACAAGAACCCACTGTCACCATGTTCCTTGAAGGAAGAGCCTTAGTTTGGTGGGATGACTTAGTTGCAAAGGGCAATCAACCATGTACATGGGATGATTTTTGCAAGATTTTTAGGGATTATTTTCTACCACTTTTAGATGACTATGAACACTTCCAAAAGTTGAGTCATCTAACCATGAATAAAGGTTTGGAACAATTTATTCAGGATTTTCATGAGTACTTGAATCCACTTTATAACGACATTCCCCCTAAGATACAAATGTTAATGTTCATTGATGGGTTACCAAAAGATTATCAAGTGGCTGTTCGTAAGAACCCTAGAAGATGCTATTAGGACTGCAAAATACTTTGATGACACACCTAAGCCACCTAGTAGTATAGGCCAATCATGGCCTATCGAAACAACGGTACAGACAGATCAGGTCAGTCACATAGACCAAGCATGTCATCTAGAAGCAGTACTGAATGACTCAATACATATAGGATAAACCATAAGCCAGAAGTATAAACCATAACTTCCATCTAAAGAAGCCATTGAAAACCTGATATGCATAAATAGAGCATAAATAGAGTGCAACCGTCGACCAGGAATTTGTAGAAGCACAGTTAAACCCCTCAATTAGTGGATAATAGAGCAATAAACCTCCAAAAGATCAATGAGAGGATATATCGAGAGTAAGGGGACAACCTGTCTCATGAAAAAGTTGTGTCACTACAGGAATGGCTATCATGGGAGCATATAGTCATGGTGGCAGAAAGGACGTTGGAATAACAAAAGATGGAAACAAAGAGAAATTAGTAAGTACAAGATCATAGATAAAAAAACATCACATGATGACATAACGGGCAGCAAAATCGCTATCACATAGTGATCTCCAACTTTGAACAACGAGCAATCAACCAATCATTTATTTGCAGGTCCTACAAAGGAACACTGCTAAGCATCTCCTACAAAGATACTCGAGACGAAAGAATCACCAAATGCACAATGGCTAGTAGGGATCTATATTTTAGGCCCTTACGGGAACCTTCCAGAAAACTATCAAATTAGGGCTGGCATGCTGGCACACCCAACAAGACAGCTACGAGCCTCTAGCAGATACTGCCCTAGTGCAGTACTGTGTGTGTGTCTACTCCCCAGTGCATATCCTGGAAATGAGCTATACATTGCAAATGTTTAGATAGCCTATCAACAAAATGCATATGATAAATGGGTTGTAGCAAAACACTCACCTTAATGACGCCAATCAAATAGTCCAAGTGGACCCCGTGAAGAAAGTAATCGTTGTCTCAAAATAGCTAGATGTAATACAAAACAATTGAGGAGATTGAGAGTAGTGCAAGGGCACAAAAATGTCACCACGCTTTCGTCGTGCCACTCTAATAGAACGAAAGTGTGAAGGGACAACCCTGTACAAGTACAAAAACCCCTAGGTATTCCAAGGGACTGTTAGAAATCCATAAATCATAATATGGATGGACAGACTAGGATTCGAACCCAGGACCTCCCTCATACCGGATGGGATGCTCTACCACTGAGCTATCCGCCCTGTTTGATAGTTCTCTCTAGAGAGTGGATTGATATTCCAACACCCCCCCCCCCTCAAGCCACACTTGGTTGGGGTCCTAGCTGTCACCTGCCCCACAACTTGGGCCACCTAACCATGGCTTTGACACCATGAACTGTTAGGTCTAACTTGGCTTTGATACCATGTTAGAAATCCATAAATCATAATATGGATGGACAGACTAGGATTCGAACCCAGGACCTCCCTCATACCGGATGGGATGCTCTACCATTGAGCTATCCGCCCTGTTTAATAGTTCTCTCTAGAGTGTGGATTGATATTCCAACAGGGACAATGAATGCTAAGTATCTTGAAGTAGACCAACTTCGCCATATGGAACATGAGTGTCATTTAGTTACATGAATGAATGGAACTGGTGGTGCATCCCGAAGTATCCACAAGGACCATGAATACCAATCAGCATCAAGAAGAAACGGCTCATATGTACTTCAAGCTATTTATTAACACTAGAAATACCATATGGTAGCAAGTAAGATGGCTCCAGAAGTGTAAAGAGATGCCAAGCTCTCTAAAAGGGACCAAGCATGCCCATGAACACGTACAAGAGCTGGCTCTTCCTTCAGAAAAGACATAAAATAAGGTAAATCAACAGCTTCGAGAAGTACGTTCCTTTGCACAGTCTATTGAATGAATGTATGTTCCACATGATGTAAAAAAACACTTAAAAGTCTATTAAGTTCAGATGCACCTCAGGCCCCAGTAGATCGTTGCGACAAGTAACATTGACCACTTGAAAACCATCGGCGGCCTGCTTTTCAAAGTGCAGAAATCATAAGTTTAAAATCTACAAGTTTCAATATTGGAATGTGCAAAATCTTTAAACACAAGTTATGCAGAAAAACCTTAGAACTAGAAGCTTCACCAGGGAAAGATCGTACTTAGAACTTTACCAGATACTCAAAGTTGAAGAGGTCATGGGATGCATTTAAATGACAACGAAGACCCTGAAAGAGAATCAAAATTAGTAGTCACAAGAAGAATCCATAAAGTGCAAAAAAGCAATGCCAGGAGTCTCATGTCCATACAGCCCTCATTCTTCTACTCATGCAACTACAAAAGGAATCAATTCCTCAAGAGGCACTGATTCTGATACTGTTTTACGGCACTCCAGTGCTAACCCTACATTACTGTACAGTTCTAACGTTGAACGTTCAACATTAAGTCAAAGCCAGAACCCAACAATTTCACAACAACAATACTTTCATGATAATCACCCAAATCTAGAAAGACTACCCTCATGAGGAACTACTTCAGAAAGAATTATGCAAATATGTATAAGAGCAAGATGACAGAACATAACCTTACAAGGTACAGGCTATAGCGGTATACAAAGGTCAAGAAAAATTTAATGCAAGTAATCAACTACTGTCAAGGCTCAAATAGTTTGAGCCAGCTACCAGTCCAACAAAATAAATGTATCCAACACCTTGGACTTCATTCGATTGATGAGGAAAAACAAGTTAATAACCTACTGGAAGATTTGAGGAAGTTCTAACTTACAAAAAAGAAAAGTCAAATGAAATAGATTGCCCATAATCTTTTGATTCAATCAGCAGCACGAGTTCATATGATAAAACTTGTGGTCAAATTTAGCCCTTTTAAAACTGCAATGAAATGAAAAAATATTTGGATTTTCTATTACCCTAGTCAGTATGTATACTTTCAAAACTTTTGCCAGTATGAACAAGGGAAATCATAATTTTATTGTTTCTTCGGCAATAACAAATTGCCTCATACAAAAACTTTACCCTTTACGAGCAGAAATATTCAAGAAGGGCTTGAATGGCACACATTACAAACAGCAATATATGCAAAAAAAGATATATGCACCACTTTGAAAAAAGCTTATTAACAGGTACCCCAATATTTAATGCGCTAAATGACTAGTATATCCTTGCACAGTTAGGTCGATGAACTCGACTCCAACACGAATAAACTTATAACAGGTGTACTGTTGAAAGCACTAAAGAATATCTAGCAGGTCACTGCCGATGTCAAGAAAAACATTTTACACACATATGGATATAATTATTAAACAATGGTCATAGTGCAAAGATCATCAATCACAACTACCAAGTAACGCTCTTAACATCTCTGGTAATGTCATTCATCAGCACTCATAAGCAGGTTCTAGAGAGGTGTCAAAACATTAGTGAAGCAACTACCAATAAATCTCAAGAGAACAAAAGGAAAAGCCCAACTACCTTGAAGCTGGAGCAGTGCACAAGACAAAAGGGGCACGAAAACTCCTCTGTGACTGCACTTGCCATTGCCAACATAGATATGGAAGCTCAAGCTTGTTAGTCAAGCCTAAAAATCTTCTTCATGAAGCTCGCTACTAGATAACATGTTACAATCATGGTACAATCAAATGCATACCTTCATCTAAGCTTATTATTATACCAGCCTGGAACCACATGCATCAATTAATGTAAGCTTCAATAGGACACCAGTTTCTACTATCATAATATAATATTCATGCTCTAAAGGCATCCTCAACATATCGCCCTGGAAATGAATCTAATAAGATTTCGAGTAAGATATTTATCGTTGCCTTGAGATTCAACGAAGAACAACAACAAGGTCATACATTAAGTTGTAACTTGTAACACATAAGGTTAAGACAAGCTAACCGTAAAAGAAACTAGCAAGCAAGTTAATCTGACGAACCTTCAGTTTTTCTTAAAGTGTTGAAGTGGTAGAGGTAATGGAAAACCACCCTTCCATACCGTGGTCTGCAAACATGAGAATATTTCCATAGTTATTAGAAGGATTCTAAACAAAGCAATTAAGATATTCCCAAATACTGGTGAGACATCCCCTAATTGGATTATATTCTGTACACGATCTACATACAAAAAAGTACTACCACTTGATTTTCACAAAACTTCCACTTGATCAAGGAACAAAATTCGCCTTTGAAACAGAAAAAAGTCCACGCTTAAAGCCAGCCTCTAGACATGCAGCGAATAACAAGAATCATTAACTCCAATACCTGAAGGCACAGTAGCTGGCTTCAAAAAGAGTATGAGCATGCATACTCAATTAGGTCCGATTGTGGAAAGGGCTTTATTTATTTGAATGATAAGATCAGAAGACACACATATAGTCAAAGAAGCGTACTTAAAAAGGACATTGACTCACCTTCTATTTGAAGATGGAAAAACTGATGTAGCATGTGAACCATTTTGCAATAATCCTGGGACCTTTAATTTTCCCCCCACTTCTTCTCCCGTTATATATACTTGCAACTGCACCTAATAGACCATCAAAGTAATAGAGCAAGAATAAGAGATGTTAAGTTGTTAAGTTCTCCTTGAAAATTGCTTCATCTTTCCCCAATATCATACCACACCAACAAAATTAGTAAGAAAAAGCAAGTAGAGAGAGAGAGAGAGAGAGAATTAGAAATAGAATTATTATTATTAACGTCTTTCGGTACCCAAAGGTAGATAAGACAAAAGAGAGTAGAAAGTGAGGAGCATTGTCCGCATATGGACTTATTTACTAATGCAAAGAAAAGAACTAGTATATCTATCTCTCTATCTCTAAGAAGAACTATCACCATCAGTTTGTGAGGGTACAATGCAAGAGCTTAACCACCTGTTCTGCGGAGGAGATTAGCTACAAACGAGCTGAAAGTAATGAGTGATGGTAGTAGTGGAGCGTGTTGTAGGCTAGCGGTAAGCACGTGAAGACCTGGTAAAACTGGATCCAGCAGAAGCATGAGAGACTCTTCTGTGTCTTCGACCTTTGAACGGGGACTCCAAAATCCTCAACTGAAATATCCTCTCTGTCTCGCTTCTGGAAGAACTGGGTCATATGAGCCTGACTGTGATCCATTTCTGGGAGCGTAGGTAGGAGTGAAGCTCGTAGAGTATACATCTCTCTCAATAGAAGACCTACGCATTTGGGGTCTGGATACTCAAGGATCTCAGCATGAGAGGAGTATCTCTGTATAAACAATGGTATCACCCTCTGATCTCATAATATACTGGACAACTAAAGATGAAATGAAACTCATCCTCCACCTCCTGAAGAGAGCAAAGCTGACATATCCTCTGCAATCTGGGAGTGTCCGTGTATCTACCCGTCTCGATAGCAAGCTGATGAGAAGAGACTCGAAGCTGTCCCATACGATATCTCAAACCAAAAGATAGTGGGTGTAAGATATGTTGGAAGGATAGGAATGCCCCTAGCATCCAACCGTAATAGATGTGTGTCGTAAAAATGTATCTTGACCCTATCAGGATCAGGTTGTGACCATATAGTGCGTATGTAGCTCCGATAGACCTGTTGTCTGATATAAGCATGGGTTCCGCTCGGAAGATCAAGTGCAGGTAACCCCCAAGTCTGAAGAAGGGCTGAGACATTGCCATACCAAGAATGCTTGGCTCCTTGTCTAGTAATGGTACGGGATGAAGTGAGAGCAGCAACAACGTATCTGGAAGTATCTAAATCTGATATCCTGTGAAGAAAGGTAATGATCTGGAACATAGCACCGATAACCAGGGGAGGGGAAGCAAACTCCGCTAGTATGATATCATGTGGCACCGAGGGCTTAGCCCGAATCATCCTGCTGAGCATGAGAATCTGGATACGAGTAAGATCCCTCCATGTATCACGTGATAAAGCAGGGCACCAAGTCTCAGCAGAGTATAAAACAACTGGAGAGACAGTAGCAAAAATAGTAAGCATCTGGTAGCAGGGTCCTGCACATAATATTTGTAACAGAATCTCTCCATATGAACAAGAGCGATATGCCCCTTACAGAGCCTGGTGAGTGCTGCTGGTCGAAATGTGAGTATTGTACCAAAGAAAAGTACTCCCAAATAGGTGTAAGAGGTCACGAACTCAATCGGCAGCCCGTCAGAGTAGAATACCACATCTCTCATATGTTGTCTATTGGTGTTGAACACCATAATCTTGGTCTTCTTAGTATTAACCGTCAATCCCCAAAGCTGACAGAAGCGATGTAAAGCAGAAAGGTGTCTCTGTGAACCAGCTGTAGAGGATGAGAAAAGAATCACATCATCAACGTATAGGAGAATGGGGATAATAATGTCCTCTAAGGGACAGCCCTCTCCACCTTCCTCGCGAATAATCCGCTCGAGATCATCAATGTATAGTGCAAAGAGAGTGGGTGATAAGGGACAGCCCTACTTCACTCCAGTGGTAGAATGTATCAGTGGGGACCAGCCACTACCATCTCTGAAACACGCCAAAACTCGCTCATATAAAGTAATGATCGTAGCAATAGTATCCTCTGTAAAGCCCAGTGAAGATAACCTCTAGAAAAGGAGATGTCGCGGAAGAGAGTCAAAAGCTTTGCGAAAGTCCACAAAGCTCTATCTCCGATGTCGTGCCTCCTCAATAATGCATCTCAAAATGAAGATCTGATCTGAGGTAGAGTATCCTGGTCTGAACCCAACCTGACTCATAGCGTGTAAATCCTAAGTCTCAGCAAAAGATCCAGTAATCATCTGTGGTATAGAACCATAAATCTTAGACAAAGTGTGACCAATCATGATGGTGCAGTAGTTTTCTACATTCATGGGATCACCTGCCTTGAGGATGGGATGAAGGATATTAGTACACCATGCCATGGGAAAACCAGAAGTCACAGCGATGTAGGAAGAGATAAGGTGTGCTACAAGCTTTAGGAAGTCTACGTTTAGAGAATCATAATCAGTGGCTTTATGAAGTTTGGCATGTTTAATGGCGTTTTCAACCATGTGTGGAGTAAAAAGCAAGCAGTGGGCAAGCCGTGGTAAGAGTAAGGTAGGAAGAGAGTCCATGTATATAGTTTCATGGCATATTCGATCCAGGATTCGGTTGCTATGGGCCAATGTCAAAGAGTGTCTGGTGAAGTGCTTCCAGAAAACGGAGGAAGGGTAATCTCAAGAGTCGATCAACCTTTGGCAAAGTGATCGTAGGTATGTTATCTTCTTTGTTCTGGTTGTTCTACGATATTCTTTCCGTCGTTGTTTGAGTATTGCGGGGGAGTGTAACCTGGCATATACCACATGTTTGTGAAGAGCGCGGCATTCTGCATGATAGCATCGGTTGTGAACACGTCTATGAGATGGGATTGTCTTGGTAGGGAAAGATGAGGACGCAGGAGTTAAAAGGGATTGGAGAGGAAGTGGCTTGTTGGTCAACTGATGCCATGAAAGGGAAGTTAGTAAGTAGTTGGGACAGGGTTGTGGTGTAATTTGTAAGTCTAGAGTGGGTAAAAGGGACACGTTTACAAGTGGAAGAGGAGCATGGAATTTTAGAAGACGGGGTTATGTGACCAAGTGAGAGACGTAAGAGTGAGTGATCAGAAATGGTAGGGGGTGTACTAGAGAAATCAAAGATGTGAGGGATCAAGGCAGGTGATCCAATAAAGTAGTCAACTACACTATGTCCTCCACGATGAGGATAACATGTAAATGCTGATGAGGAAGGCCACTGTGTGAGGCCATTCAGGATGCAAGAGAGTCTGTCTCCACAAGGGTAATCAACTGCTTCCCAAAAGATGTAGCTGAAGTGTATGCATCCTGTGATACCCCGTCCCATATCTAGAGGGTGAAGCCGGAGAAAATTAGTATCTGCATGAAATTATGTCAATCTAGAGCTTGTGCTCCTGCTAGTAAAATGAAACCCTATTAAGAAAAGATAGCAATATCATCTAAGAGCGCCTGAAATGGGTCCCCACCAAATTCAGCAAACGCCAAAGTCTGTGGAGCGAAATAGCACACAACCATATAAATGTCATGAGGTACTCCGAATAGTGACCCAATAGTGTGTAGCCAGATATAGTGAGCATATGGATCTTGCTTAACCATCTTAACTACGGTGCCTCTGTATAAACAAGCTACTCCACCAGATCCTCGACAAGTTTTTCCCCTCACAAATGGGCGAAAAACCGAATGCCAAGAGTAATCCTGAATATTTGGAAGAGGATGATATAAGGACTCATGGGTTTCAGCCAACAACAAAATGTCACATTTGCTAATAAAATCAGCAAAATCTCCCACTGATGATGATGATAAAGAACCATTACAATTCCAGAAGCCAAGTCTCAAACTGGTAGGGAATCTCGGGTAGCTCCTATACCTGGGAGGCCCCGAGTTCCAATTGTGAGAGGAGGTCGAAATATCTCGAATTGTCGGGGAGAGAGAGAGAGAGAGAGAGAGAGAGAGAGAGAGAGAGAGATCTTAGCAACACCTAAGACTAAAGAGTACATCACAAGTATGTTGCTAACTACGAGAGATTAAAAATGTCACCTATAGAAAACTGTAATTGGAATAAAAATGATCATCCCTAAACTAAAACTAATAATAAAGCTCACATAAGGTAGCTTCAGTGAATCAACTATCTAGGTATATATCTGATGCTAACTAAGGGAGCATAAAAATGTCTCTGATAGAAAACTGTAAAAGAAATTCGACAATATATTAAGTGTAACTGGGATAAAAATTAAAGAAGAGAGCTCACATAAAGGGGCGTATATATCAAAGTCTCTAAAATAAGAATATCATGTAATGTCCAGAGAGCTCACATAAAGGGGCGTATATATCAAAGTCTTTAAAATAAGAATATCATGTAATGTCCAGAGATAAGTGTCTGAAGGTCGACAGGGATGTCATAGGTATGCAGGACATGCACGTCTTGAAACATGACGTATGACTCTCAAGGCATCATGTGACTCAAACTTTAAATTTGCATGAAGACGGCATTCTTAGAATGAGGTGATATGAAGTTGTGTGCTTCTCAAGCTGGAGTTGGTCCTGAGAATAGATTTACCAGCCAAATGTACCAACATGAATGTTTTCAAACACCTTCACACATTTGCCAGGAGGGGAATCACGTTTACAAATGTTGCACTAGAGAAATCACTTTCCCCAAAAAAAATCTCTGTTTCCTCAAAAAAGTTGTATGGAACTTTTGTAGAATCAAAAAATGCAAAAAAAAGACGAATTTTTTTCAAGCTGCCTTAAAGTGAGCCTGGAGATATGAGATAACCCCAAGTCCAAATCTCTAACTGCATCTAGATCCAAAACGTGGATTGAACAAAAGTCTAGCTTCACCCCAAAGTACCCTACCAATCTCTATGAATGCATGATCATTCTTTCAACCGTCGCATATAGGAGTGAGTCTTGATCGCATGAGAAATAGATATGCCAAATGAATACAATAGCAGTGAGGACTAGGAGCACTAGGAGAAGCAATGCCCCTGCTCATAGATCACAAGTGATGATGTCACTGCTAGCCACAGATATCTCTTTCTCCTCGTATCTACAGCACTTAACTTTGAAACTTTCTAAACATAGATGATCAAATTCTAAACATAGATGCCCCAATTGAGAAGATGTTTCGGAGCCCCCGTCATGCTCTGCAAAATTTCGACAACGTATCGCAGCTAGGGTTTATGGTTTAGGGTTCAAGGTTGAAGTTGTAGCATAAGTAATTAGTAAGTTGTTGAAGTTCATCCGAGGAGAAACCGATCTCATCATATAAGACGTAGTAGTGTGTAGGTCTTGTGGTTCCCTATAGTGAATGACACAGTTTTGCTTAGTAGTTCAAAGGATTGCTGAGAGAAACGCAAGTAGTTCTCGCGATTAGGTCACCATAACCAGATTAGTCTCAATAGTCTGAAAATGGTGTATCCTTGGCCTATGCAAGATAACACTTCACTAAGGACACTGCCTTTGGTAAGGTTGAAAAGAAGGTACGTATTGCAGTGAGCATTCATTTCTCCCAGAAACTTGTGGTCTTGAGAGCTTGTCACTCTTCTGGTGGGCATTCACTTCTCCCAAAAACCTTATGGTCTTGAGCTTGATCCTGCCTACAGTTAACGTACTTGTGCCAAAGATAGAATGCCCGATTTCGCACCTAGAGACCAAAACAATAGCAGGTTAAGTTAGACAACATTGTTTTTATTTTCTCTCTCCCCCTTTGTTTTTTTCCTTGTTTCTCATGTGGATGAGGCCTTCTACCTGAAGGTTGCAAGCCTTCCGGCTTGGAATCTTGCAACCTGCTATGCCTTTCTAAAACAAATTGCACCTTCACTGCATTGCATTCTGAGAGGTTAATATGAACTAACATACCTAGCTAGAGATGGATCTGAACACAAGCAAATATCTCCCAAGACTATGCGGCAATATAAGTCGAAAAAGTCGATTTCATCAAACATCTATGTTGCTGAAACCCTAAACCACATCTGAACAAAGCTCGTACAAAAGGTCGTACATCTTTTAACCTTTCCGAAAAGATACCTCGATTATCCAAAGCATAGTTCAAATCCTATTTGTTTAACATCTAGAGCAGTAACAAGTCCAACTTGAAGGCAAACTTTGTTTGGGCAATCCATGAGAATCTGGTTGATCTGAACCTTGGATAGCGAACTATACGAAATGAGAATCCCCTAACCCTGAACCTTGGATAACGAACCTTGGATAGACATTGCAGGTGTTGATTTGTTTGTACATATGTATTCTAGCCTAATAGTGACCCTGAATCATAACCTAATCCAACCTGACTTGACCCTGAATCATACAAAGAGCTTAATGATGATACAGATTGGAATCCTGAAAGTCAAGCCAAGTGGAGATGAATCATCTGATGATAAAGCTCGAACAAAATTATGTTCTCATCTAGAAACTAGTTCACACAAGAAAGCAAGAAAGCATATCAGGAATATGCCTAACACAGATGCTTGCTCTTCTTGCCAGAGAGAGAGAGATAGCGAGACACCAAGAGAGTTTTCTTGTCAAAATCAGAAATTGTGTGCTCTTTCAAGCTCGTTTGGTGGTATCTCAGTCATGGGCGGCATGGGCAATGGGTAGGTTTTTTGCAGGTTCTTTTGGTACCTTTTTCATTTTTTTAACTGGACGGGGTAGGCAGCCGCCGTCCACCCCCTGATAATTAATTCCAGGGGGGGGATAGGGGGAGGAAAATTATTTTTGATTGTTTTTAAGAATGTGAGAGTGAGCGGGGAGGGGCCTGTATTTTTTTTTTTTTTTTTTTTTTAAATATTTGCGTCCGACCTGGATACGTCCGACCCTCGGGCGCAAGGTCGGGCGAGCCCCTTTCTTTTTTTTTGGGACGCTAGATGCGTCCAATGGACGCGCCCAACGTCCGGACGCGTCTGGGTCCCAGACGCAATTTTTAAAACAACTAAAAATAGGAGCGGGGTAGCAGACCGTGCTACCCCAAACCCACGCCCGAGAGAGAGAGAGAGAGAGAGAGAGAGAGAGAGAGAGAGAGAGAGAGAGAGAGAGAGAGAGAGAGAGAGGTTGAGAGAGGGAGGTTGAGAGAGGGTGTGTGTGCATGTGAAAGATGGTGATGTGTGTGTGTGTGTGAGTGAGTGAGAGGAAGGAGGTGTGTGTGTGTTTAGGGTTTAGGTGTGTGCTTGGGTTTAGGGTCTACGAGGAGAGAGAGAGAGAGAGAGAGAGAGAGAGATTGGATTTAGGGTTTAAGGTGTGTGTGTGTGAGTTTAGGGTTTAGGTGTGTGTGCTTGGGTTTAGGGTTTAGGAGGAGAGAGAGAGAGAGAGATTGGATTTAGGGTGTGTGTGTGTGTGTGTGTGTGTGTGTGTGTGCGAGCACCCATCTCCGCTTCCGCCAAGCCACCCCCACCCCCCTCCGCCAGTACTCCCCATGTATCCACAGCCTTCACTTCCGCAGCTGTAGCTATGCCACCACCTCCAGTGCCGCGCTGTCCATCCACATCTTCTCAGCCACCCACATCCCGAGGCACCAGACAGACCACCATCATGGGATCTCTCAGGGAGGGACAGCACAGAGAGGCCACCAGGACCATAGCACAGATGTTCTATGACCTACACCTCCCCTTCATCATGGCCACATCCCGCATTTTTTGAGAGGCTATCTCGAAAGTTGCAGTCTGCGAGCCCACAGCCGACGCGCTTCGAGGCCCTTTGCTCCAAAGGCGGGTTGCCGAGGTCAGAGAGAGACTAGTCGCATTGCACGAGGGCTGGGATGCCTACGACTGTTCCAACATGGCTGATGGGTGGACTGATCGTCGTAAACGTCCACTCATCAACATCATTGTGTCCAGCTGCTACGGTTCCATGTTCCTCCCCAACATCAATGCCTCCGAGGCAAGGAGAGTGCACATGGCCGAGTACATCTACGGCATCATCGCGTTGTCCAAGTACTAGTTCTTTCATTGGTTGCTTGATCATTTACTACGCTATGTGTTAACAAAGGTTTCATTAGTTTTCAATTGATTGCAATGTGTTTTCAAGTTGTGCATTGATTGAATCAACTGTTCGCGACAGGATGTGACGGACAATGCGTCCAACTACCGAGGTATGGGGGATCTTCTCATGGCAAAGTACCCCTCCATTGTGTGGACTACATGTGCCGCACACTCACTGGACCTCCTCCTGCATTCCATCGGGCGTCTGCCTTGGGTCAGTGAGCTTTTCAAGAGGGGACTTGCGGTTGTGGACTTCGTCACACGCAAGC